>CABHPQ010166092.1:2489-29806 GCA_902168405.1 Peromyscus aztecus
TCAAGATTTTCAAAGTGTGTCGTGTTGCTTAATAAACGGCAGAGTGTGGAAATGGCTGCAGAGGCCTTGGTGGTAGTTCAGGGTCTGTCCCTGTCAGAACGTCTGGAGCCCATGGTTTTTCTCTGGGTCTTAATCCCCAGGATGAAATGAAGAATCTTCTCTAGTCTGCTCAGTGAGGCTTAGGGATGGACACCTGCCCTTCCAGGTGGTGGAGGCTACTATCCCTTTAAGAGAGTGTTAACACACTCAGGGTTCAGCGTGCTGCTGCTCAGGCAGACATCTGAGGTCTGCTCCCAGCATCCACATGGAGTGCTCACATGGGCTGTATGTAACTCCAGCTCCAGGGATCTGACCCCTCTGGTTTCCTTGGACACCTGCACTCACATACACAGACACATACATGGACATAATTAAAAATAATAAAAATAAACCTTAAAAAGAGAGTGTATCAACACACCTTAAAAATCCTTTTTATTTTAGGCTAAAGTCTTTGGGAAAACTTACCAGGCTCTAGCGGAGGTCCCTTGGTCTCTCTGACTTGCTATTTTAGGTGACCCAGAGAGTACTTGATTCACTATAATACTAAACAGAGCACGCCCAGAAGCATTAATGTCTGCCACGTTTCTTTAATCGACATTTATTTTATGACTTTAAACTGGACGTGACTGTTGTTGTTTGCTTTTGTTCTTTTGGGGGGCCTACCACCCAGCTCCCAAATCAACCACACATGGAGGCTTATTCTTAATAATGTTGGCTCGTTTCTTGCCAGCTTTTCTTAACTTTAAATTATCCTGTCTACCTTTTGCCTCTGGGCTTTTCCCTTTCTCTACATCTGTATACCCTTCTTTCTTACTCTGTTGCTGGTTGTGTAGCTGGGTGGCTGGTCCCTGGGTGGCTGGCTTCCTTCTCTTGATCCTAGATCTCTCCTCTTCCAGATTTCTCCTTCTAATAATTCTTCTGCCTACCAGCCCCACCTTTCCTTTCTCCTACCTCACTATTGGCCATTCAGCTCTTTATTAGACCATCAGGTGTTTTAGGCAGGCACAATGACACAGCTTCGCAGAGTTAAACAAATGCAACATAAACAAAAGTAACACCCCTTGAAATAATATTCCCCAACACATGCCCAGGACTATGTTAGTCATCTTATAAATTTTTAAGCATATGATTAATGATATTAAACTGAGCATGCTCAGGAATGTATGCTTTAATCTAGACATCCTCACACAGTTGCCTGCCGCCCCCCCCCCCCAGGGTTATCTATTTGAGTGTGTATTGTCTATCTGAGTAAAGCCTCCTGTGCTTCCTCTGTGTAAGGTGAAAATAACTTGAAAAACATCATCTATGCTCTTACTTGCTACAAGTGATGAGTGGATCTCCATTCTTTGGTGTTCTGGTTGTGTTCTTTGACTTCACACTCATTAAGAGGACAGACCAAATGGCTAGTGATGTCATAGACCCTAGGGGGACCTGCTAGCATTGTTTCACTAAATTGTCACGTTGTCCAATTGCCTTCTAAGTATTTATGTCTATACCCTTCTATTTCTGCTGCTCTCAGTCTTGTCAAGAGAAGCTTCTTGTTGCAGCGGGTAGTGGTTAATGCAGAGACACAGTACTGCTCCAAGTGCTGACAACAGACCATCGAGTGCTCAGCCACAGGCGGGCAATAAACCTCCCTCATCCAAGGCTCAGAAAACATCATGGAAGAGGGGGCAGAAGGAACATAAGAGCTGGATGATGATGATGAGAGCTGTGGAATTCTGGCCTCTGCACAAGACATGTCTGCTGTGCATATTAACTCACAGTAGCGGTGGTTGCCTGCACAAGATCAAGCTCTGAAGAGATATCATGGATGAGGGACTCCTCATCATGGATGAGCTCCACCCTCCAGCAGAGGAGCTACTCTGGTAGTGAATAGCTACTAAGGGAGAGAGAATGGTTTTTCTTGAGAGATGTGACCCCTGGTAGGTTGGTTGTCCATTTCCCAGTCAATGGCCCCAATTCTTATGGTCAGCACTCACCAGACTCCATGGTCTGTTACTGATATCAAAAGAGGACATGAAGTAAGGAGGGAAACTGATTGATGGGTACCAAAGGAAGTTCCAGGGAGCTAGTGTGCATTGTATGGCATATTCAATTTTCATAGAATAAATATAAAATCTTTCAAAAAAGAAAATAAAAGAAGAAAGCCCATTGTGTTCCATCGCTTTTCCAGAAGGATTCCTCAACATCGCTTCCAGGTATGGAATTCTGAGATTTTTATGGGACACAATGTTCCCGACACTGAGATCAGTCATCACTTACTTTGTACTCACAGAACACACCCATGCCTGTCTCCATGTTGGACCCACAGTTGATACTTGGTTCTGCATGGCAAGTAAGGCTCCATTGCCCACTATGAACCCTTCTGTTTCCTCTCCCATTACACATTAAATTCTTAGTATTTCTTGGCCTCAGAGTGTTTTGATGAATTAACTCCTCTGCCTTTTGTCAACCCTACTTTTACAGCTAGTTGCAGAGAAGTGTGATGTGAAGCAGATATGCCGCTGAGTGAGAACATATTCTCAAGGATAAAGACAACTATATTAAATGTGAAGGACATTTATTCTTTCTTGTTTCTGGAAAAATTGTATGACAGTAATGTATTAAATATGGGCAATTTAGAGCAAAGAAAACATGCTATTCTTCTTTTGCTCACTCTTAGCAACAGTCATTTTGCATCTAATTCTCAGAATTGTTTTGAGAAATGGTGCAGGAACAATGGCAGAATTAGCAAATATAGCAGTTAAGGTTCTTTCCCATAATGAAGTTTGAGAGGAGTAAGATGTGAGGACAGTGGAGACGAGGAATGAGATGGAGAGTTGCCATGCCTCCGTTTTCATTTCAAAAGTCTCGAGTATTTCCTCATCCTCAGGACAATTTCCTGGGATATGAGGTTTTTTAAAACCTCAGAAAGTGGGTTGGCATAATGCCCAGCCTGCCAAGCTGCTTCTCCCAAGATTGACAACCTGAGTTCGACCCCCAGGTCAAAGAAGAGAACCAATTCTAGCAGCTTGTCCTCTGACAAGAACATGTACCCACACATACACATTTAAAAAAATGTAAAAATATTAAATCTAAGTAGATGAGGCTTCATATTCTTTCACATACATTTGTAATATTACATTTATGAAAAATAACTATGAGACAATTGTTTAAAACCCCGTCTAAATTTTAGATGAATGACTCATATATTCTAAATCTTGACATCAAACATTATTACTATCTAGATTTATTTCCATATAAATATGGAAAATAAGTTATCTATTTTTTACTTCTGTTCCTGGGATTCAGTTCTTCTAATTCACTTTGAGTTCAAGTAGAGGAAAAGTGTTGATTTAAAAAAAAAAAAAGTATATCATTGTGCATACATTGTTCAATCCCATACCTCCTAATTCCATTTTGGTTAAAGAAAAAACTGTGGGAATTACTTATTTTTATTTTTTATGCTTGGGTTGAGCCAGAACCTTAATATGCTGAGCACATGTTTTACCATTAAGCTACATTTCTAAATCCTATTCTGGGATTTAAATCAATTACTATTCAAAGACATTTCCAAAAGTTGGCTAGACTGTTTTGCATATCATTTGCTTCATGTCAATAGGTCTTTAATTCAGGATATGAGGCTACTATGACAATAATGAAGAAAACAGTGATGCATGAATATTATTTTAAATTAAGGTGACAGTCATGTAATTGTTCCTGATAGAACTCTTCAAGACTTGAGCAAGTGGTGGTGGTGGTGGTGATGGTGATGATGATGATGGTGACAACTGTGGTGATGATTACTATGATGGGGATGATGATGATGGTGATGATGATGATGATGATGGTGACAATTATGATGATGATTACTATGATGGAGATGATGATGATGAATTTGATGATGATGTTGATGATAGTGATGATGATGTTTATCTTAGAGTTTCTGCTGCTGTGAGAAAACACCATGACCAGTAGAATGTGGGCAGAAAAAGGTTTGTTTCAGCTTATACTTCCAGGTAACAGTCTATCACTGAGGGAAGTCGGGGCAGGAACGCAAGGCAGGAACCTGGATGTAGGAACTGAAGCAGAAGCTATGTAGGGATGCCGCTTACTGGGTTGTTCAGCATGGTTTCTTATACCATGCAGGGACACTTGCCCAGGGGTAGCACTGCCTCCAGTCAGCTAGACTCATCTGCATCAATCATTAAGCAAGAAAATGCCACACAGGCTTGCCTATAGTCATATTTTTATGGATGGATTTCTCAGTTGAGAGTCCCTCTTCCCAAATGACTCTTATCTTGCATCAAATTGACATAAAACTAGCCAGCAAAATGGTGGTGCAGATAGTGATAATGATGGTGATAGGGATAACAATGGTGGTGATGATAGCAATGGTGAATTGTGGTGATGGTGATGATGATGATGGTTGTGATGATGGTGGGATAATAGTGGCAATAACAAGGAAAGTGCCAATGATGAGGAAAGAAGGTACAAGTGATTTGACTGTGTGACTTTTGTCTTGTATCAATCCAGATAGAGAAGGAAGTGTAACGCCGAGTTCTGACTGCCAGAACCATGAACATTGTGTGAAACTCCACTAAAACAGACCCACAGTCTCATAATCTGGGAGTTGTGTCGAACCCTTAAAAGATGTGTTTTAATAAACTATCAAGCGATTGATTTCTGCATGTACTAATTCAGAGCAACAGTGGTCAAGCTGATGGTGTAACAAGCCTAGATTGCCAATGACTTAAATTATCCCGGGTTTATTTCCTTTCAGGGTAGTGATGGGCTGTCATTCATGGACTGACTCTGATAAAGGAACCTCATGAAATGCTGGTTGTGTTCAAAGCAGAGGATGACAGAATGAGGAAAATGATTCTCTTGCTTCTATCCATTTCTTCTGATCACTGATAAAACACTGATAGGAACCTCTGGATATGCTGCCAGGTGCCACATCACAATGGAGGAAGTGTGTTCTGTAAACATGATATTAGACAAGTGTCTTCTTCTGAGGACACCACAGGGTGTGCTCACAGAATCTACAACACTGCAACATCGCTAGGCAATATAGCGTTGTGAACTCATCATCAGAGTGTGATTCACCCTTAAACAAAGTATCACTGTGTGCCATGCCACTGCTGATTAAGCCTTTTAAGTCAGGTGTCTTCTCCCAACAATATCTCTTTGCTCACAGATACCAACATATTTCTCTCCTTTCCTTTCAACACAAAGTGAACATTATCCAGAAAGAGAATAAAGATTCTTCATTGGCTAATGCTTAGACTTACTCCTTGAATCCTGGTGATGCCAGATCCTAACATATGATTTCTTCTGAATTTAAATAGATAACCATGTTCACTTCCCTCACGAAGCTATTTTAATGTCATACTTTAATTGTAATGAATAGATACTGGCTGGACTTACGGAAACTGCATCTTAGCACCAATAAAATCCTCATTGGACTCTTCTTTCTAGGAATTTCCCCAAAAAGATGCTGGAGAGTTGAAGTGAAGGTCAACAAAAGTTTTATTAGACAGCTCATCAGGAAAAAAAGGTGATGAGCACCAAAGGACACATGTAGATAGATGCAGGGGCTATTTTGCATTTTGCTAAATGTCGCACTTTTGTCTTCTGCTAGAAAATAACTGCTAATTCCTGGGAACTTAGAGGCACTGTGACATAGCGACACACAGGTATTCAGAAAAATTAGTATTCTCAAGTCACCTCAGGGGCAGTGGTGGCATTTTAATACCTTTGCCACGGGATGTTTGCAGTATCAGTTTGCAGATTCAGATTAGGGAACCCAATGATATCTTTATGATAGCTCACAGCTTAAGGGTGGAAGAAAGCTCAGCTCAGCCCCTCTTGTCCTGAGCCTGTGGAGTAGAAATGTTGTGTTGTGTGGAGACGACTGATCTTCAAGTTATATGGGCAAAGGTGGTACCTCCATCCTCAAAGATAGTGCTGTCATAAGTGTCGGAAAAACCACCTCTTGAGACATACATAGATCTTACTAAAAGATTATTTACTATCTGCCCAGGATACCACAAATACTTTGTTTGCTTGTGTCTATTATCTTTCCTTCTGTCTGTATGTCTATCCATTCATCTATCATCTATCTGCCTATCTATCTTTTTTGTTGTTGTTGTTGTTGTTGTTTTTTCGAGACAGGGTTTCTCTGTGTAGCTTTGCACCTTTCCTGGAACTCACTCTGTAGCCCAGGCTGGCCTCGAACTCACAGAGATCTGCCTGGTTCTGCCTCCCGAGTGCTGGGATTAAAGGTGTGTGTCACCAATGCCCGGCATATCTATCTATCTGTCTGTCTGTCTATCTATCTATCTATCTATCTATCTATCTATCTATCTATCTATCTATCATCTATCCATCCACTTATCATCTACCTTTATATCTGTATTTCTCTCCATCTCTTTTTTTCTATATTTATCTTTTGTGTGGCATATGCATGTGTTGTTGGGGTTGCTCACTCATGAGCTCCTACGTGGAAAGTCATAGATCTCCCTCAGATGTCTTTCTCTGTTGCCTTCAATCTTATTGTGTGTGAGATGGGGTCTCTCACTGAACCTGGAGCTCACTGATTGGCTACATTAGTTTACTAATAAGCCCCAGAGACCCACCTCTCTCCCTGCAACCGCTTGATGTTATAGATTCGTACATCCATGCCCAGGTTTCTAAAAGATTTGTTATCGTTTTTTAATTACGGGTCTGTGTGTGCATGTAGAGATGTATACATGAATGCGGGTGCCTACATGACCTAGATGCTTGAGATCTTCTGGAGCTGGAGGTACTGGAGGTACAGGCAGTTGTGAGCTGCCTGATGTGGGTCCCCTGGAAGAGCAAGCACCCTTCACTACTCAGTAATCTCCCTAGCCCCAGCCACGCCCAGTTTTAACAGAGGCGCTGAGGATCTGCTCTCATCCCCATGCTACCGCAGCAAGCACTTTACCCACCGAGCCAATTCCCCAGCTCCTCACCATGTCATTTAAATTTAACATCACCTGCCTGATGGATTCATTGCCAATTTTAAATCCTACTTCATCTTTTAAATTGGCAGATAAAATTGTATGTATTTCTCATAGATATGATGAAATCAAAGCTTCATGAAGGCCCAACCGTATATACACGGGAAATAATCGTGTCGATTAATTTCTGAAGAAGCCCTGGGAAATAAAACGAACTACAATTTTGGTCCATGTTTTTTTCTAAGGATGGAAGAATTTTACTGACATAAAATATTAAATTGTTCTGACTCATATTTTAAAAGTTCCTTCCTGTTCAATTATCTTTTAATTCCTCCAGTCACATCAAGGAGAAAAATCTCATTTGTTGTCAGAATATTTTTATAATCTATCCAACATTAGTTAATCTCTACTTTTTAATTTCAACAAGAAAAAAATAGTAATTGATGAGAAGATCTAGAATCTTTAATATTACTAGACCCACAGTGGTGTTACGTGGCTACATTTAGTATTAGGAAAGAGGTGCAGGCATTTCATTAACACAAAATGATAGTTTTCTCTTAAATTACACTTTGTATTTAAGAAGTACATTAAACACATGACTGATCCAATTACTTAATTGTGGGGAAAGTTAATTAAGCTTGAGAATCATAATATCTATGCTATTCTGTCTGAAGGGAAAAAAAGTCAAAACAGAATAAAATAAGGGAAGTGGGTGAAAGATTTTCCTTTAAATACCCATCTAATTACGTCTTGTGTTTCTTTGAGAGACGGAGTGTTCGAGTTTGAAGAAGAATCATCCGCCTTAGGTGCAAGTGTCTGAACAGTTGGCCTCCAGCAGATGGCGCTGTTTGGGGGAGGTTATGGAATCTTTAGGAGGTGGAGAATCACCGGAGGAAGTAGGCCATTGGGGCGGGCTTTGGGATTTCATAATGGCCCCACTTCTTGTTCATTCTCTACTCTCTGACGGCTGCTTCCAGCTCCTGCCTACCACGCCATTCCCGAAGCCATGCCTTCTCCGCCATGATGGAAATGCTCTCGCACCATGTCTTCCCCAAATGACTTCGGTCAGAGTCTTTCATCACAGCAACAGGACAGATCGAAAATGCATAGAGCTTGCATGTTTGAGAACTGGACTCAAGCATTTGGAGGAGTGCCAGTCATCAGCAGAGAATAGCACCGCTGGCAGAAAGCACACCTTGGTTACCTGGTCTGATAAAAGTACAAGGCGGTTGGGGGCTGGGGAGATGGCGGCTCAGAGGTTAAGAGTGCTGGCTGCCTTCCAGAGGATCGGGCTTCAATACCCAGCACCCACACGCAACTCACAAAAATCCGTAACCCCAGTCTCAGGAGATTTTCTGGCTCCAGAGGCACCCTACTCACGTGACACACACACACACACACACCAATTCAGACAAAACATCACACACACACATAAAATAAAATAAATCTTAAAAAAAATTTTTTTTTAAAGTACAAAGGTGAGCTGACCTAATATAAGCAGGTCATTCTCTTTCAGGACACCTGAGTTCAAATCCTTTCTCAGCCATTTTTGTTTTTGTTTTGTTTTTATCTTGGGTGGAAACAGTGTTTCTCGTAATTTGTGATCTGCCATTAAGATAGAAATAAATGACAAATGATAAAGCACATTCTGCCTTTGTTCTATCTAAATGTTTTAACAAACGAAAGATAATAGCCTTTAGGGGGTTGTGTCTATTGGCTGTTTGGTTCCTGGGCACATCTTTGTTCAAACCTATAATCCCTATGATAGATAGGTGGTAAGATGGATGAGTAAATAGACAGAAGGATGGAAGGACGGATAGATAGATGGATGGGTAGACAAACAGATAAAATGTAGGCAGAGATATAGATTCTTTAATGTATACGTTTAGGTAAATGATACCTGCTAAGTGGCTGGAGGGAAGAAATTGACTGATGTATGGCATGCACAGCATGTTACCCATGATCAGTAAGCAGCAGACACTGTGATGTTCCCAAATTAGCAAGTAAATTTCACTTGAAAGTACTTTCACTCTCTGTTTAATGTTTTAACTTGCCAATGAGCTTCTGTGCGTAACAAATGAAATGAACCACTGGAGGGACACTTGCTAATACTGTCCTCAAGTCAGACATCCTTCTTCCCTGGATGCAGACACACACCCTGAGGAGGTCACACGGGTTGTCAGACACACAGCTAAACCACACAGTTTCTTCTGCAGCTGAGGTGGATCTACAAAGTTTGGAGCAACAAGCTACCATCATCATGTCCCTGCCCACTTATATCGCATTAATAATAACATCACTGTCTTGCACAGCTGACCATGGTTGTGTATATGTATGTGTGTGGCTAATGTGCATAGAGTTTGCACACATTCATGTGAGGGAGCATGTGCCCATGCAATGTGTCTGTGAAGATCAGAGGAGGGTGCTGGGTGTCCTGTGGCATCACTTTATTACCTTGAGAACCTGGATCTAGACTGGCAGGCACCAAGCCTCAGTGATCCTCCCCACAGTACTTGGGTACAGCTGCACAAATGGCCTTTCATGTAGGTGCTCAGGATTCAAACTCAGTTTTCACGCTTGGGCAGCAAGTGCGCTAACCCCTTGAACCATCTCCCCAGACACAACCAACCATTTTGTTTTCCCATCATGCATCAGCACAGTTCATGGAACTTTAAAGGTTTTATTTTTATCAAATGTTTCCTGCTATCCTGTGCGATTGACCCTTTTCTTAATACTGCCAGAAAGAAATACTCCCTCTGTATTTAAACAAAATTCAGGACATGTTCAGGTTACTCACATTCTAGTTTGTTTTCTGTTGTTGTGATAAAACATTGACAAAAAAAAACCTGGAGAGAAAAGTGTTTATTTCAGCTTGCAGCTTATAGTCATTATAAACTGTAACTATAATATGAAATACAATCATGAAAGAAAGTCAGAGCAGGAATCCAAGGCAAGAACTGAAGCAGAGGCCATGGAGTTTCACTGCTTACTGGCTTGCTCCTCACTCCTCAGCCTGCTTTCTCATAGCATCCAGGACCACCACCCACAGTATCCTGGACCATCCTTCATTAATTTGTAATGAATAAAATGCTCCCATAGACTTGTCCACAGACAAATTTGATGGAGGCATTTTCTCTATTAAGGTTCCCTGTCACCAAGTAACTCTAGTTTATATCAAATCAACAAAAACTAATTAGCACAAAAGCAGTTCAGTGTCTACAGATGAATCTTGGTGTCACCCCAGAGTTCAAAGTAAAGCAGTATGAACCAGAAACCCCCAGGGAAATTAGTTAGGAACCATGACAAAATATGATGTGAGCCATCTCCCATCGGGGCCTTCTGTTGTGGGATAATGCTCTTGTACACTGTAAAGATTTGTCACTTGAATTGGTTTAATAAAACACTGATTGGTCAGTAGCCAGGCAGGAAGTATAGGCAGGGTGAACAGATGAGGAGAATTCTGGGAATAGGAAGGGCAGAGTCACTAAGTTGCCAGCCAGATGCAGAGGAAGCGAGATGAGAATACTGGACTGAGAAAAGGTTCTAAGCCACATTGCTGGGGATGCTGTGAATGTGTTGCTCTGACTGATTGATAAATAAAAAGCTGATTGGCCAGTAGCCAGGCAGGAAGTATAGTGTAGGTGAGATAAGGAGAGAGGAGATTTCTGGGAGGTGGAAGGCTGAGTCAGGAGATGCTGCCAGCCGCCGCCACCATGAGAAGAAAGATGTAAGGTACCAGTAAGCCACAAGCCACATGGCAGCTTATAGATGAATAGAAATGGGTTAATTTAAGATATAAGAACTAGATAGCAAGAAGCCTGAGCCAGAAGGGCAAACAGTTTAAATAATATAAGCATCTATATGTTTATTTGGGTCTGAGTGGCTGTGGGTCTGAGTGGGACTGGAGAAAACTTCAACTACACCATATGACTAAACATAGATAAGAATTATGGGTTAATTTAAGCATAAGAGCTAGTTAGTAATAAGCCTGGGCTACCAGCTGATCATTTATAAGTAATATTAAGCCTCTGAGTCAATTATTTGGGAACAGGCAGGTGAGAGAGAAACATTCCACCTACAGCCTTCAGCAGAAGTTTGCAGTACCTCCTCTCCACAAATAAATCCCTATTTAGAGTGTCCACTATCTTTGTTAGTAAACAAAATAAAGAGCTAGGAGTGTGGGCTGAATTGACATCTGTGGACATAGGGGTGGGTCTTTGATGGCCAACTGCAAGTTCTGACCCCCTAGAGAAGATGGTTAGATTACAGACACTCTTTAGCCTGGGACAGGGCACAGGTCCTGGTGGACTCTGGGAGACTGACTTCAGTTCCTCAGTAGGTGGCAGAAGTATTGGCAGATGCCAATCATCCTCCATGAGGACTGGCAGGCATCCCACCATCATGTTACTGCAAACCTTCCTCCACATTATTTAGGTATTCACTGGCCTCCAGAGTGGAAAACTTCTACTTGACCTTGTATGTGACTTGTGGATCTATCCATCCCAAGGGTGTGAGTCATATAAGGAATATACAGCTACAGAACTCATCTCTGGCAATGTTGGGGCTAAGTGGCCATCCAGCCCTAAAACTCTGGTATAGGAATCTCATCTTCCAACAAAAGTGTAAGTAGAAACACTTCCTTCAGGGACTGGAGGGATGACTTAGTGGTTAAGAGACTGGTCTCATAAAGAAACTGTTTGATTCCCAGCATCCTCATGGTCACTCACAAATATCTGTAATATCATTTCTAGGGGATTCAATATTCTGGTCTCTGCAGGTATTAGGGTAAATTGTGCCCTTAGGGAGAAGACATGGAGTTTATACTCACATAGAATTATCAGGCTGGAACTAAAAGTTGAATGAAGTGTGGTTTATAAGTACTTAGCCTTCAGTCTAGAGACTCTGCTATTCAGAAGCAAACTTGTGATAACCCTCTTGGCTGAGAAAGGGAAGTTAGGAGCATATTTGAAAGTTAATGGTGATGGCTAATCTTGGTTGTCAACTTGATACAACCTGTAGTCCCCAAGGAAGGAGGAACCTTGAGTGAGGAAGTGCCTCTATCAGATTGGTCTCTGGTTGTATCTGTGGGGCATTGCTTTGATTGCTAGATGGTGTAGGGGCAATCAGACTACTGTGGGTGATACCATCCCTAGGCTGGTAGGATTTGGCTGTATAAGAAAGGCAGCTGAATGTTGAGTCTGGGAGCAAGCCAGGAAGCAGCATTCATCCACGGTCATTGCTTCAAGTTCCTGCCTTGAGTTCCTGTCTTAGGTCCCCTCACTGGTGGTCTGTAAACCAAAGAAACCCTTTCATTCCCAAGTCACTTTGGGTCATGGTGTTTATCATAAAAGCAGAAAGCAAACTAGGACGCTGGTGTTAAAAAGTTTCCTGCTTTCTGTAATATAGAACATGAAGCTTATAGATATCTACTGGATTCATTGCCGGCTGGAAACTATGCACCCGAGGCTAAATTGCATGATTAGTAGATTTACTGCCGAGAAAACTCTCTGAATACAGTACATTAGCCATTTGCAGCTGCCTTTTGGTATTAGAACATCAGCTCTAGGGATGATGAGACCCCAGAAAGAAAATCAACTCTCCCACCCCCACCCCAATCCCAGCCAACAGAAGCACGTTCTAAACACGTATGTCACAAACTATTAGATTGAAAACCTCCTCCATTGATTCTGTTGACATTTTAGGAGGCTGGTGTCCTTGTCTGAGCTCTGTAGATCAAGCTAATTGTAAAGGTTTATCTGAGTGTCTAGTGTCTTCTCGGCAAAGACCCCAGAACACTGCCATGCAAGTAACAAAAAGGAAGAGTTATAGACTCTCTGCTTTGTTGAGGAGAAAATGACTTTCCCTGACCTGTGAAGGAAATGGGATGAACAGGATTCAGAAGCAGACACAGAAGTGGCTCTGAGTATATATGGGTGGAATGAGCTTTAAGATTTATGACTGAGGGGCTCAGTGAGTGAAAGCAGTCTTCCTTCCAGACTGATGACTCTAGTTAGATCCTTGGAACCCACATGTTAGAAGGAGAGAACCAACTCAAACCAGTTGTTCTCTGACTTCCACACACACACACTGTGGTGTGCACATGCCCTGCCACAAAATTCATCAGTGGAATAAATAAATTAATACATAAATAAATGAGTGTAAGATTCTATAATTGAGAAACCAAAAGTGAGAGTTGGAGTTAAGGACAGGGTATGCTTCAATACATTTTTTTACAGGGTGACATGTACATGGATGTGCACTGGATCTCTCTGAAGGGATGGGTCCATATATACACAATTTCATCATGACTCAAGATAAAGGCAATAATTACGTTGCACTTATGGGCTAGGACGTTGACCCAGTGGGTAAGAGCGCTTGCTGGGAAAGCATGAGGACCCGAGTTCGATGAATCCCAGCTAACCATGTGAAAGGTTGGGCATGACTACATACAAGCCTACACCCCCAGTGCTGGAGTGAGGAAGGCAAAGAAAGGAGGATCCCTGAAACTTGACTCATGGGCTACAGGTTGAATGACACAGTCCCAAAGGAATATGGCTGTGAGTGACAGAGCGGGACAATGGGTGTCCTTCTGTAGCCTCTGTATATGGGGATAGATGCATGCACCCATCCTTGCCCCCAAGCACAAAGAATATTGTTGCATTTATTTCTCATCTGCTCAGTCTGTGTATCCCTTTGCACTGCTTGACTTGTTTTTAACGTGAGGTGTGTGTGTGTGTGTGTGTGTGTGTGTGTGTGTGTGTGTGTTCCTGTGTATGCCTATATTATGTTTGTGCTGGATCCAGGGCCTAACCTTCTAGTCAAGTGCTCTCTACTGAGAGACTCTCTCAAATCCCATTAAGAGTTTTCCTCTTAATTATGTATAAATATTATTTTATTTTTCCCCTTGCATAGAAATCACCATAGTAACACTTATATCATCAGATTTTTTTTCCCTTGAGTCAGATCATACACAAAGTTGCCAGTCATGTTGTTTTTAATTGTGTGCCATGTCCATGAGGCAGGTACATATTAGCTGTTCCCATTCCACCAGGGGGGAGATGGAGGCTGAGCAAGGTTACATCATCCACCAAAACATAACAGCTTGCGCCAAAGACTTTGACCTTGAGTCTTCTGTAGACCAAAGGCTCACACGCATCTCTGGGACTCGCTTTCTCACATCCCTAAGAACAGCCATGAAAAGGACCAGGTTTGGACGTTTAGAGTGACTTCCAGAAGACAGTATCCACTAGAGATTAAGTACTATACCTCATCTCAGAATTCAATTTTTTTTTCAAAATCTATAACCCAAAGAGAAATTCTTACTCACTTTTCTAACTTTTTGAACTTATTTTTAAGTGTTTTTTTTTTAAATAACAAGCAGTAATTCCTGAATCTTTAATATTGCCACCCTGTTTTCAATCTTTTTACTGAATTGCCTGATAATAATTTACATATCATTACAAATAATTGCTTGCCAATTTCACTGGTAAAGTTCAGCTTGGAATTGTGTCATTTTCCACAAATAGCTGGTTCAATAAGCAAAATTGCATTCATTGATCTGAGGTTAAGTAAATGGTTAATAAGATTGACTGCATACACAATTCAGGAAACAGGAACCTGGTCTTTGTGGTCATAACTGGCCACAGCTCTCGGATTGAACTTGTTTATTTCGTTATAAATTCAGACTGAAAACAGCAGGTGTGGTTTTAAAGAACCCACCTGGTTAGAATCCTTGGAACATCATCAAATCTATTTTCTTTCTCTTCTTCTGGAATCTTTACCTGTAAGAGAGGAAAACAGTAAATCTTGTGAATAAAAAAGCTAATGAATTTAATATGGTAGTGTCAGAAAAATAGCCCAGGCATCTGTTTACATGCTTGAGAATAAGAGAATATAAAACTATGCATTAATATGTAATTCAATCTTTTTCCTCAGTTCAATATTACGGTCAATTAAGGTTAAACTGGAGGCAGGTAGGAGGCAGAGGCTCTGGGATAGAGTTCTGATTGAAGAGAGTCTGGGCTGCGGGGTGGGGGTGTGGGTTTTATCTCAGGAGATTGTGGGGAATTTTTCTAGTTTGCAGAAGCAGAGAATGAGGTTGATGGTCTGTGATTCTCACGCTGTGCCCTGTCTGTGAGTTGTAAGTGGAGAATCAATAGCAAAGAGGAGCCCACAGAGAGAGTGTCAGGGTTGGGGACACACACAGAACACAGGGGAGGAGGTATCTAATGTTGTGGTCATTGAACCTTTTACTTTCCGGTCACGGATCCTATACACCATTTCTCCTCTCTCACATCTTTTGTCATGTGGTCTTTATTAAATCTGCCCTCACTTATTGGTACCTGTGCATGTGGCGTGCGTGTACGTGTGTGCGTGTTTTGTGTGTGTGTGTGTGTGTGTGTGTGTGCGCGCGCGCACATGTACATGTGGATACAGAAGCCCGGGGTTAACATTAGACATCATCTCCCTCTGTTACTCCACACCTTACTTTCTTTAATTCATTGAACCTGGAGCTCACCGTTTCAGCTACACCAGCTGGCCAGCAAACGCGCCATCCCACTCCATTTGTCTCTTGCACCCCTCGAGCTGAGGTTACAGATGTGCAACACCACACTCAGATTTTATGCAGGTGCTGGGATCCAAATTCAGGCCCTTATGCTTGTACAGCAAAACCTTTACCCACTGAGCCGTCTCCCCAGACCCAGACTTTTCAGTTCAGAAGGCTCTTCACATGTTCTGGATAGCAGGCTTCTACGAAATAACACCACTTGTGAGTATTTTCTACCAAGCCGCAATTTGTACTTTCACTATTTTAATACTGTATCTCAGAGTTAAAATTTTTCATTTTAATGGAGTCAAGTTGTCTCCATTCTCACAAGTTTAGCCTTTGGTATTGTATATGCATTATTCTTGCTTTGCAAAGAAAAGTCGAAAATTTTTTAATACTCTTTATTAAAATGAGCATCCAGTCCACATTAGTTGGGTTTTCACTTGTGCTAGGAACCAAAAGGCGACTGATCCTACCTGAGTGGGCATCCGTCTTCCCTCTGCTATGTCCTATTGGCCGATGTATCTATTCTCTCAGTGACATCATCCTGTGTTGATTACGGCCATCTTACATAATCCCTGACATTGGGCAGCATAGGTCTTCCAACTTGGTTTTTCTGCCACATGACTTTCAGAATTAGTTTCCAAGATCTATAAGGTGTTTTTGTGTGACTGTTTTACTGGGAATTTGATTGAGAATATATATTATCTACAAGACAATCCTAGAAAAAAAAAAAAAACTAACCTCTCAATTGTGAGTTTCCACTCCATGTCCAGGGAATATTCCTCCACATATATGTGTGTGTGTGTGTGTGTGCATTTGACTTAAAAAATAAAGCAAATGTGATAGTTGTCCATATTTCATTCTTTGATGTTGCTTGTGTATTCAAACTTAGATATTTTATTCTGAGAATTCTATGCTCAATGACATTGTTTTGCTTCCTTATGCTGCAATTTGCTTACCTCTTGCTGCTGTCTATGAAATGCTTCAATTTTTTTTTTCGAGACAGGGTTTCTCGGTGTAGTTTTGGTGCCTGTCCTAGATCTCATTCTGTAGACCAGGCTGGCCTCAAACTCACAGAGATCCACCTGGCTCTGCCTCCCGAGTACTGGGATTAAAGGTGTGTGCCACCACCACCTGGCGAAATGCTTCAATTTATAAGTAGTTAATTTCTCTTCTGCTACTTTGCTATATATTTAGCAACTCAAAACACATTCTTAATTATTTGGGGTTTTATACATAACCAAATCCTCTATGATTACATTCTTATGCCTCTCCTTCTCAGAGGGACACTTCTTCTACCTCTCAGTGTCATATTGAACACAGGTCTCAAGAAAGGCTCTCTTTGAGCTCCCATTATTAAGGAGGATGCCTCCAGTTTCTCATCATTGGGTATGATGACATTTGCTATATTTTCATTGTCAGTTTGAGGAATTCCCTTCTGTCTAAAGATTGCTATAAGGTTTATGACCAATAACTATTGTATTATGTTGACTTCTTTCCTGCGCCGATCGACATGAGCACACATGTTTGGTTGATATGCCGATAATATTGTCGCCTTTCAAACATGAAGTAACTTCACTTACTAAGGGTAATCAGTCCTATTTCTATTCCATTCAATTGAGGCCATGAGCACTGTGTTGGGGGTTTTGTGTCTGAATTCATTAGAGATACTGAAATTGGCTTTTCTTCTCAATGTCTTTATCTGGTTTCACTTTTAAGGTCACAAAGAGATTGTGGCATTTCTTGGCTGTTCTCCTCAGCCTCTCTCTCTGTTATTTTTACTTGGGGGTTTTACAAGTCTGTGCTATATCTCTTAACACATCAAACTCGGCCTCCAGCAAGCTGTCAAAATCGCCTTTTATGCATCATTCCCAGTTTATGTCTCCAGCAGCTTTGGCTCATGGTCATTCAATCATGGCTATGTTTTTCTGGATGCCTCTTCTCCCTATATGTCTAGAGGCAGTATTTCTTTTAAACTCTGTTCTCAGGTAATGACTGCCGGACTATGGAATGTTCTCTCCCTGGTTTCCAGGGTAACTGACCACAGAAGTGTCCCCACCTGAGGGCAGTCAGTGAGAAATGGTGGCGGGTAACCACTCCCTTAGAAGTAAGATTAAGCCATGATTTCTAGAAAGCCCCTAGAAGCGAGCCAATCAGAATTGTACCCGTATTAGCACCCCTAAATGATGTAACCTTGTGATTTTTCCCTTTAAAAACTGAGCTCGCAGATAGGTGGGCACTTCCTCCAGCCTCCACTGCGTTGGATGTATTGGACGAAGTCCCTGCCTAGGCTTGTATTGCTTTTGGATATCCAGAATTAAACCTTACTTTTGCATTCCGGCATGCTCGTCTTTGGTGGTCTCTCTGGGGGTCACTATCTGGGCACAACAATCCCACTGGGAGCAGCTTCCAAGCAGGTACCTCACCTCACTGCTGTGCTGTTCTTTCTCATCTCAGTTTTACAAGCCACTTTGAAATCCTTTATAGCCTGAACTGCCACCATTTAAACATGTCTCCTCTCTTGAAATCAATAATCCATTAGTTCAATGAATTCTTTGGCTCCTTTAAATTAGAGAAATGTGACATTTTAAACGGTTTCCATGGGTGCCTTTCTCCCTCCTGAGTTTTTGGCCAGTTACAAAAGCTGCTTGCTGCTCCCATAACCACAGGCAGGCAGCCCAGCGTCAGGCTGAAGAGCGTTTTGGTAAAAGCCTAAGCAAGGAAGGTGATGAAATATCTTTCTCCTCAAAAATAAAAACCGATTCATCATACCTAGAAATTCATTTTCCTGGGAAGCAGAGAAGCAGGTGCAGTGGTTTTTGGCAATTAACTTGTGAAGCTGTTTCCGCAATGTCTACTTTTCTTCCTTAATGATATCTTTTTTTTTTTCAAATATGCTGATGCGCAGTTATTTGCCCTGCCCACGTTCGCCTATGCTCGCCCTATGTTTCTGTGAGTGTTTTAATGAGAAAAGCACCCCCTTCCCACTGACTCCCGAAACCCTAATGAGCAAATCACAGGAATGTACCTAACAAGGCATTCATTGCACAGGGCATGTGTGGACATTATGGGTTTGGGAAACTGTGTTCTGTACTATCAGTGTAATTGAAACCTTACCCTTAAACAATAAAAGTAGAGGGGAATTGAGATTCATCTATTTATTAAATATTCATTTATTTTTTAATTATGTGATGCGCATGTGTCTGCATACACGTGAATGCAGTACCCTTAGAGGCCAGTGGGAGTCAACTCAAATCCGTGGTTTTTGTAAAACAAGTCTCTCTGGAATGTATGGAATGTTTCCCTGTTGTGCATGGTGGTGGTTTACACACTATGAGGCCGGAGGAAGCAGCTGAGGCAGAGACCATCTCCCCTGGAGCTGGAGTTACAGGCAGTGGTGAACCACCATGTGGGTGCTGGGAAATGAACCTAGATCTTTTCTGCAAGAGCAGCCAGCGCTCTTAACTGCTGAGCCATCTCTGCAGCCCCAAGAGATGAAACTTAGAAATCTAAAAAGTTTGACTAGATAATTGTTGAGTGAATATAGAGAGTGGAGCCACCAAGACCAGTGTCCTGGGGGTGGCTTCAATCTGTTCCTGCTGGCTTTACACACAAGACGGACCAAAACATTCTGTACAGGCCCAGATGCAGGAGATGGTCTCTGCCTCGGCGGCTTCCTCTGGCCTCACAGTGTGTAAACCATTGTACACAACAGGAAAACATTGTGCACATCCCAGCAAGGCTTGCTTACGACAAACATAGATTTGAGCGGGTCCCAGCTTATGTTTGCCAGTCTCCTCTGCAATCCATCATAATTTGAGGTGGTTATTAGCACACCACCACACAGGCGTGACACACACACACATTAGCCCTGCACTCCCATATGGGAAGCATGCATGATGCATATGTGGTCTCTGGTCTCCACAAAAATCGGCTAGTAAGTATGGCTATGAAACTCAGGGAACAGGTGTGGTGTGATTGTTGTGAAAATTATGACCTAGTGAAAGTCATCATTGATCATCTCAGAGTATGGATGACTTGCTTGAATATTTTAACCAGTTACATTTTCTTAAAAAAAAAAAAACAAAAAACAAACAAACAAAAAAAACCATGCGATTGTTTTTATTTTGTGTATGAATGTTTTGCCTGCATGGAAGTCTGTGCACCATGTGTACACAGTGCCGGCAGAGACCAGAAGAGGGCGTCAGATCCCTTGGAAATGGAGTTACAGGTAGTTACGAGCCACCATGTAGGTGCAGGGAATTGAACCTTGGTCCTCTGAAAGAGCAGCAAGTGCTTTTAATTGGTGAGCTGTCTCTCCAGCCCTTCTGTTTCTTTCTTTTTTTTAAATACATCAAATTTTTGCAATCGCCATCACCCATGACATGATAACAATCTTTCTTTTTCCCATAGCTCTCTCGTTTTCTTGTATCTCATCTACCACTAGAAGGATTACCTGGGAGCTCTCAGGTCCTCTCTGCTGACACTCAGAGGCTCCTGCTTCGTGCAGCAAGGATATTACATAACATCTAGTTATTCCTTCAACAGCAGCAATCAACTAACATAGAGGTTTTTATCACAGGAATCATTTGCAAGTAGCATGCTGAGTCACCACTGAGAGCTGTTCAGGGTGAGGGCTCTCATTTGTATATTACTAACCTTCATATTGAACTTCTTTTATTCATCCCTCCATCCATCCATTCATTTGTACTTATTTTATGTGTATGGGTGTTTCTTCTGCATGCATGTATGTGCACTACCTGGGTTCTCTGCAAGAGCAACCAGTGCTCTTAACTGCTGAGCCATCTCTCCAGCTCCCAAACAAATTTTTCCTCCTTTAAAATAAAAGTATTTTATTTTATGTGTGAGCAAGGTTTTGCCTCATGTGTGTCTGTGCACCATATGTGTACAGTGTCCAGAGAGGCCAGAAGAGGGCATCAGATCTCTTGGAGCTGGAGTCATGGATGGTTGTAAGCTCCCAGGTGGACACTGGGGAACAAACCCAGGTTCTTTCCGAAAGGTGCTAGTGCTATTAACTGCTGAGCCATCGCTCCAGGCCTTGATCTTCCAAATATTTAAAAATGTTCTTGTTTTCTGGCCTGGTCTTATGGGTGCTTTGTGCACTAACTGGACCTGGGAGCTGCTGCAGCTGACTATGCTAATGATGATGTTAAGTCAGGAAGGAGACAGGTTGGTGGATCCTGGCGGGGGTGGGGGTGGGGTGGGCATGGAGTTGGAGGAAGGCAGTTGGGTGCATGAGATCAAAATACATTGTAGCCGGGCGGTGGTGGTGCACGCCTTTAATCTCAGCACTTGAGAGGCAGAGGCAGGTGGATCTCTGTGAGTTCGAGGCCAGCCTGGTCTACAGAGTGAGATCCAGGAAAGGCGTGAAGCTACACAGAGAAACCCTGTCTGGAAAAACAAAAACAAAAACAAAAAAATACATTGTATATATGTATGACATTTTTCAAAAATTTAATACAAGCATTTTTTTAAAAGTCTACAGTTTTTTCGTGCTAGTGAGATTTTTTTTATAGTAATTAATTTCCCAGTAATATTTGGTATCTTCCCAATTTTCTCTAATAATCTCATGTATTGTGCTTGTACTAAAAATGAGCTTATTTGAAGGAAATGTATCCCCACTGTACTCTTAATGAGCTTCCCAATTATGGACCAGATATTACATATTTCACATCAAGTTACACACAACCAGAATAGGAATTTCTGCAGAATTTTCTAGAGCTGGGCTAGCAAATTAGACTCAGCTTTCATATCCAGTCTCTCTGTCTATGGAGTTTGACTTACACTATGTTGCTGTTCTGAGTCTTGTCTCAGAAGGTGCCAGGATCGATTAGTCATGTCTGCTATAGATTCGTGATAGGTCATCAAAGGTCTTCCTAGCATGCCTGTGACTGACTCTAATGGTCACAGTGTGGTCAGTCAGTCTTCATGACTAAGCATCTTAATGGTGTTAATGGAAGAAAATTGGAAACATAGCTGCTTTGCAGAAAACCCATGTTAAGGGGCTTATGCACAGAGCCAGTAAGATCTGTCTATCACAGAAACTTCACCTCCCTGAGTCTAACATGTGGTACCCAGAACAATCTGCATTACCAGGTGCAAGAACTATGACCCGGGTCCAATGAAGGGTGAGCTTAGAAGTGAATCCTGTGTTTCTTCTCTCTCTCTCTCTCTCTCTCTCTCTCTCTCTCTCTATATATATATATATATATATACATAGATAGATAGATAAATAGAGATAGATAGATATAGATATAGGTATAGACATAGATAGATAGATAGATAGATATAGATATCTGAAAATCAGTAAAGGCAATATTAAAATTTTAGTGAGGAATTTATTCACATGTGGGATTAAAGTTTCTAGAAAGTTTGTTTGAGGCAATATTAAAATTGTAGTGAGGAATTTATTCACATGTGGGATTAAATTTTCTAGAAAGTTCGTTTGAAAATTAAACCCATCATCTCCACCTTATGCTAAAAATTACCTGTTGGATCCTCATTTTGTTTCTCTGTGAGCAGCATGCAGGCCACCAAAATTTGAGTCTGAAAGGCCACTAACTGACAGGCCTTTTAAGAACCTGCCAAGCTTTCCAAAGTTCCAGGGAATATGTATATCTACAGGAGTGCCATCCATATCTAGCTCTGTGCACAGCAGTGTCTGCATCTATCTCACTCACACAGGGCTGCTTCTCCTGGCAATCAACCCAGACCTTCACCTCAGTACAGGAAAACGGATTGGTTTATAGTGGAGACAGAATCAGGGATGCAGCTTGAGAGTTAAGCTTCCCAAATTGGTCTCACATCAGTTGTGTTTGTACGTTCTGTGGTCTCCTAGAACAGGATTATAAATATGCAGTTCTCATTTGTACATTCGCGTGTTGCAGGCAGCCAGCATTATCCGAATGTATTCATAAATGCATGGCATTTGCATAACACTTTAAAAATATTTATCTCTCAAGCATTCTCTCTTCTATCACCCTGTTTTATGTTTTGATATTGATAGATATACTGGCAATGATTCTTTGATTTACAATGTCATGTAAACAGCTTGTAGATATTCTGCATCTCAGAGAATAAGCTGAGCATTTTGCTCCAATTAATACATTTTTCCTCGTATTCAGTGCCGAGGGGGATTGCAGACTCACAGGGTATCAGTTGCAGAGAGAAATGAAAAGACTAAATATCTATGTACCTATGAATAGATACCTGCACACACATGACACTAATATTTTTTTAAAAACTTTTTAGTAATTCTTCAACTAGCTACTGACAACCCAAAGGTATTCATGGAGAAGTCATAGCCACCATTTCTGTGCTCGCTAGAGAGTTAGACTATGTTCCTTTTTCTGTCTCAAAGAACAAAGCAAACTGCTGGATGTGGTGGTATTGTGTTCCCCAAAATATTGTGCGTTCTAATAAACTTATCTGGTGTCAGAGAACAGGACAGCCACTAGATACAGAGGCTAGAAAATGGTGGCACTCACACCTTTAATCCTAGCATTCCAGAGGCAGAAATCCCTCTGGATCTCTGTGAGTTCAAGGCCACATTGGAAACAGCCAGGCCTGGTGACACACGCCTTTAATCCC
The DNA here is from genome assembly GCA_902168405.1 of Peromyscus aztecus. Lineage (NCBI taxonomy): Eukaryota > Metazoa > Chordata > Mammalia > Rodentia > Cricetidae > Peromyscus > Peromyscus aztecus. The sequence goes on from CABHPQ010166092.1 coordinate 25,659, forward strand.
AAGTGAGCCTTTAAACCCAGGGAGTGATGGCAGATAGCAGAAAGGTATATAAGATTGAAGACCAGGAACTAGAAGCTTTTAGGCTTTTGAGCAGCAGTTCAGCTGAGATTCATTCTGGATGAGAACTCAGAGGCTTCTAATCTGAGGAAACAGGATCAGCTGAGGAACAGGCGAGGTGAGGTGGCTGTGGCTTGTTCTGCTTCTCTGATCTTCCAGCGTTGACCCATACCTGGCCCCAGGTTTGATTTTATTAATAAGACTCTTTAAGATTCATGCTACAGCTGGATTCTCCTAGGCTTTCATATAAGACCCACTTCCTCCTGTTATTATTTTTTTTTTATAATTCAGTCCCAAGAATTTGACCAATGTTCTCTACAAAAGTTTTCTTTTGCTACAGTAAAAAAAAATACCACTTCTTTAATCATTTTTCCTCTCCCATGTGCATCTAATTATGATGTGAACAAGAAAAGATTCACAAACAAAAGAGGGCTAGTGAGATGGCTCAGGTGTCAATCCCCAGGACCTGTGTAAAGGTCGAAGGAGACAACTGACTACAAAATGGTTTTCTGAGGCAGGTGTTGTGGTGTACACCTTTAATCCCAGCACTTGGGAGACAGAGGCAGGCAAATTTCTGTGAGTTCAAGGCTAGCCTGATCTACAAAGTCAGTTCTAGGATAGCCAGGGCTACACAGGGAAACTATGTCTGGAAAGAACAAAACAAAACAACAACAACAAATAAAATTGTTCTCTGACTTCCACATACATGCTGCATCATGTATGGGCATGCACACACATCACATACACATGTACAAGTACACTGTATACGCACGTATAATAATAAAAAATAAAGCCCAAGGAGCAGAAATATTGGAGAACCAGAAAAGGAATTAGCAAATTCAGCCTTTAATATTAATATATAATAGGATTTATTTTTGTACTGAAATTCTACTTATTGGCTTTATGAATCCTGATTAATACTCCTGAGGGGGACTATTAAGGTCACCAGTCCTTTATGCATAATAATAAAGTCACCATTCACTCCTCATAGCTACTCTCTTCTAAGCAGTGGGCCTCACACTTTAACACGGGTCATCTCACCCTCGGGTGTGACAGATGTGGTTTGATCCTGTTATTGCTCTTATTTTTATAGGTTTGACATTTCCCTGCTGATGAGGTGCAGAGCTGGGACTCATTCCAAAGCCCTGGCTCATACCCAACGCCGTGAAACAGCCTCAGCTGAGGAGACTGTCATGTGCTTGGCAAAGACTATAACACTCAATAAAAATTAGCTTAAAATAGCCTTATCTTGGAATCAAGACCATACCGAGGGAAATGCTGCTGCCAAACTCAGAGCGGCACAGACAATTATTAAAATGAGTGACTTTCCACCAATTATCAAAACTTATTTTTTTTGTAGTAATTAGCACTTCACTGTGGAAAACAAGAAAAATTGACCCATGTGATGGCGTGACTATTGAGATAAGCTGACTGCAAGTTTGATATGCAATAGAACTTGCAATGAAAACCAGGTGGAAAACCACAACAATGTAACAAGCAGGCAGGTTTTTCTGTCACTGAAAACATCTACAGTTAGATCTTTGCCTCACACCAGTTGCAGGGAATCCATCTGCTTGTTACATTGTTTTGTCAACTTGACAAGTTAGAGTCATCTGGGAAGGGGAATCTTAGTAGAGAAGCTAACTCCACCAGATGGACCTGTGCGCACATCTGTGGGGACATTTTCTTGATTGATGACTGATGTGGGAGAGCTCAGCCCACTGTGAGTGGTGCCACCCTGTAAGGAGGCATCTGAGCGAGTCATGAAGAGCAAGCCCATAAGCGATGTTCTCCATGGCCTCTCTCTCAGCTCCTACTTCCAGGTTCCTGCCTTGAGCTCCTGACCTCACTTCCCTGGATGATGGATGGACTTCAAGCTGTAAGGTAAAGTTAACTTGTTCTTCTCCAAGTTGCTTTTGATCATGGTGTCTATCACAGCAACAGAAAGCAAATGATAGCAATAAGCTAAAATGGGAAAGGATCTTTGGGTGTGTACTAAATATGTATACCTTTTTACGTGTCAATCTTACTTCCCCTAAGTCACATTTTTAAAAGCAAGTAGAATAAGCACACATTGAAAATCATGTGAACATACCTTCATAATTATGTAGACAATAAAATGGTGGAATAGCGTCTTTCAGAAAAAGGCATTACTGTTCATTTAGTATTTCTTTCTGTTTATTAATGAGAGGGTTTTTTTTCTTTTATTTTTATGTGTATGGGTGGGTGTTTTTCTGACACGTAGGTCAGTGCACTGTGTGTGTACAGTAACCATGGAGTACAGAAGAGGGCATCAGATCCCCTGGAAATGAGGTTACAGATGGTTGAGTCACCATATGGGTGCTGGAATGAAGTCCCAGTCCTCTGGAGGAGCAGCAAGTGTTTTTAATTGCTGAGGCATCTCACCAGCCTCAAAAAAGTCTCTCCCCTCAAGAATATTTAAATCGGCTAATTTTTAGACATAGAATACTTTTATTTAAGCAGCACAGAAAAAATGAAGGAGTCTTATTTACGAACGGAAAACAATGTCTCGTGATGAGAACAATGCTTCCAAAAAATATCATAAAGAAATAATGTTGACATTTGACCAGGAGTGATTTACACTAACCATCTGAGAGGGTGGTAGCATTAAGATTTGAGTTTCAGAGGCGGAAAGTGATGCTCTTGAAGGAGCCTTGAGGCCTCCAAGAAGGTAGAAATGGGAGACAGATCAGCTGGTGGTTAAAGAGCTTCAGAGAAGACACTATCCCGAGGGAAAAGGCATCATCTCTCATGGTAACAGATAGAAGGATTATGGCAGAGAAGATGATAACGAACGGCTTCCTGGGTAAAAGCTGATTATGAATGTGCTCAGTAAAGTGCAAAAAAAATCTTATTTTGGTTTGGATGGAAACTATCCCCCATAGGTTCTTGTGTTGAACATTTGGCCCCAGCCAATGGTGATGTTCAGGGAGGCTGTAAACACTTAGGAGGTGGGATCCGGATGGTGATGTAGGACACTGGGGTTGACCTGAAGGTTCATAGCCCAGCTGTGTTCTCAGTGGTCCTTTGCATCCCAGTCTGCTGGCATGTGAACAAGCCACTCATGTTCCAATCCACAGCCATCAGCCACTCCTGCCCCCATGCCTCTCCTGCCATGATGGACTATAATGCCTAATGATAAGCACAGTAAATCCTTCTTCCCTTCAAGTGACTCCTGGTTTGGTTACAGTAATAAAAAACAAAAACCAAAAACAAACAAATAAACAAACAAAACAGTAATCGTGCAGATCCAGAACCAGAGAATTTGCAAGTGAAACAAGTTATTTATTTATATTATAAATTTATATTATAATAGTTTACCTATAAACAGACAACAAGGAAGGGCTAAATTCTATCAGAAAACCAAATCCTGCAATGCATTAAATGCTCTTCAGTGTGACAGAAGTTGATTTACCTCAGGGATGAATCAAGGTTAGTAAGATCTATCGACATAAAAGAAAGGAAATGTAAAAGAAAATGCTTATAATCAGGTCAGAAGATTGTAAGAATATATTGATTAAGTTCAACATATTTCCTGGAAACAAAGAAAATGAAAAATCACAGAGATATAAACAGAAGTCATAACTTCAACAATCTAGAAATGATGTAAGCTTCCAAAAAAATGTCAGTCTGCCATCTCAGCCAAAAATCCAAACTGAAACTGGGGCACTGCATGGAAAACAGCATTTGTATGACTTTCCTCTCAGGGACCAGAAATCTTATCAACTAAGGAGGTAGCAGGAGGCTCACAGAATAGAAGGGTGTGGGGGAGGATGGGAGAGTTCAAAGAGAGCATTCAGAACTTGGTGATTTTTATTTATATTCTGTGACATAGAAACAAAGTTAGAGGACAGAGAAATGACAGATAACAGATGAATAAATGATCAGTAGAAAATAGATGGAAGATAAACATATATGGAGATAGATGATAGAGAATAGATAGAAGATAGATAAATGATAGATAGAACATATATAGAAGATAGATAGACTAGATAGACAGATAGACAGATAGACAGATAGATAGATAGATAGATAGATAGATAGATAGATAGATAGATAGATAGATAGAT
>CABHPQ010166092.1:29816-41794 GCA_902168405.1 Peromyscus aztecus
GATAGATAGATAGATAGATAGATAGATAGATAGATAGATAGATAGATGATGTCCTACTTTTCTATTGCTGTGAGATTCACCATGCCCAAGGCAATTTAAAGAAGAAACAGTCTATTTGGAAATTACAGCTTCAGAGAGTTATAGTCCATGATCATCTCGATGGGGAGCATGACAGCACACAGGCATGGTCTTGGAGCCGTAGCTAAGAGCTAATATCCTGACCTACAAGCAAGTAGCATAGAAAAACTGGGCCTGGTGTAGGCTTTTTATACCCCAGTGACTCCTCCAACAAGGCTACACCTCCTAATTCTTCCCAAACAGTTTCCCTAAATGAGAACCTAGCAATTTAATATATGTGCCTATGGGGGCTATTCTTATTCAAAACACTGAAGATAGATAATAGATAGATGATAAATAGATGATGGATGGTAGGTAGGTAGATAGATGGGTAGATGGGTAGATGATGAATAGGTGGTATAGAGTAGGTAGATAAATATGATAAGTTGATACACATATAGATGATAGATGATTTATGATTGACAGGTAATTGATAGATTAGATAGCCTCTAGTTTCTGGGAAGCAATAACAGAGTTCCAGTACCCAAGCTTCTGGGTGATAAGCACCTCAGAAGGATATCATGTTTAGTGACGCTGGATGGCCGAGACCAACCTCAGCTTTAGTGGACTGTGCTAGCAATCTCTGTGCTTCATTCCCTGGCCAGTTTACAATAGTGTCTGCATTTCTGCCAAGTGATTTTTGTAGATCCTCCCTCTCAGTGTGGGGTACATCCCCCATGGAATTCAAGGTCCCATTCCAGTGTGACTTGCTTTGACAGGGTCAGTAGCAATTACATGGGAAATTTGCCTTTTTTCACCTCCGTTTTCCCAAGTGTTCTACCTCAGAGATACCTGTTCCCTCTGACTATGAGCCTCCATGACACACACAAATCAGTCATGGATTAGCATCTGCCCTTGTTGCGATTCCATCAGAAACCCACCCGTTCCAGTGTAGTAGATTGAAACCAGACTTCAATAGCCAGTTAGATACCGCTGATGCCAGCCTTCCATGGTACCTGAGACATCAGTTGCAGAGGATTGACTTTTCATTTGGAAACTCAAGGGCGTTATGGAGTAAGAAACCAATCATTTGCAGTTTGGCATGGTGATGCAAGCCTATAATCCTAGTATGCAGGAAGCAGAGGCAGGAGGAACCATGAGTTTTAGGCTGAGGGTAGCTTCAGGGGGCGGGGAAAAATCTCAGATAGAACTTTGAGGATGATGCTTGTGGTTGAGCTTGGAGGTTGCTGCTGACCTCCTGGGGCTGTTTTTCTGATTAGTATTGAGTTAGGTGTACAAATCAAAGGCCAGAGTTGGCTGACTCAGAACAGTGGCAGAAACAGGTAGTCACCCTTTGCCCCTTTCCTCTCTCAGGTAATTCTATACCACTTAAGTAATTGTAGATACATTTTTTTTTCAGTTTTAAAAACTAAAAAAAAAAAAAATTACTACCCAGCCCAGAGCACCCATGTGTCCTACTACAACCTTAATACACAGCATAGAAAATTCTTTGCACACCCACTTTTTTCCCACTGAGAGATTCACATCATTGTCTACAGACAAGAACACACATTGGATAATTTCAGTGACGTTTACTGTCGGAGTTTATTTTGGCTCCAGCCAGGTTCCCTAGAGTAAACACTAATAAATCCTCCCTCCCCAATTCTGCACAGGGAATGCCTGAAAAGCAATGTTTTATTTACTTTTCAAGTTTTTGTAATTCCCACACAGCAGTGCTCCAGACCATTTGTGATATTAAACAGATTAACGATGTAATGTCTAATTTGAAAACTGTCATTCACAGGAATTTTAATTATGTGTAAATTAAAAACAAAAGAGGAAAGTGCGTTTCTCCTCCTGGGGCAATGATTCTTAACATTACCAACATCTCTCCAGTGCAGGAGGATTCCGAAAGTCTCAAGTGAAAGGACTCTACCTTGCCGAAGACCCGGGTTTTGATGAGGTCACAGGCTCCTGCTCCTGCAGGAGGGTGTACAGGTGCCTGCTGTCCAAGATTTCTTTTCCCACAAGCTTCCTCAGGCACATGCCCTTAGTAAATGTGTTTATAAACTACCCCCTCTTGGGTGCTCTCCCAGCCCTTCTTTCACCCTGCCACAAGATACAGGGCTATCATTGTCTACTTGTAATGTGGTAAATTTACCTAAGGATAGACACTGGCTAGAGTTTGCAGAATGAAATGGGAGAAGGAACCAGAGTTTTCTTCCTTCTGTTCTCTGCCAAAGACGTTCTTCCTTCAGGCAGGTGGGTCTTCCTTGTGGATCTTTCTGCCACCAGGCTGCCTCAAGATTTAATTCTAAGACACAACCTCTCCACTGTCATAATCTCATCGCAGGGATTTCAGTTTGGACTACATCTGTATGAATTTTTAATTAATTGCTCTGTGAATTGTTCTTCAAGTTCTCCATTGGCTCTAGAGCATGTATCTTGAATTAAATCCCCTCTGATTGAAATACTGGTGATTTCCAGTTTCCCATCTAACACATAAGACAAATTTACCACGGGGGGGGGGGAAATTGAATTTTTCCTTTTGTCAATGGTGAAAAAAAAAAAACTCCATTGATTATGGCAAGACATCCACCCACAAAGGCAATGTGTTTCTATCTGGGCCACATAGCACCCCTCCATCTCTGGGGCACTCAGTTCTAATTCCCATAGGGCCTCAGTACCCTGCAAGCTGACACCTGCCTGCTGGAAGTGTGTCTCTGAGGGTACAGTTGCTTCCCAGTGTGGATGCCTGTCCATCTTTGCACTCATGCCAAGACTGTGGTCCCAGACATGCTGTTTCCCAGGTAGGAGTTCCCAGGGGTTTCTTGACTCCCAGTTCTGCAACTCCACAACTCTGGGGTAGAACCCAGAATCTTGCCCCTCACTTGGATCCAAATGATAGGCACACATGTAAGGGAGAGATGGTCTCTGCTTCCTTCACATTCTACTTCTGACACGTCACTTCTAACCCGTCAGACTCTGAGGCACTGTGACTGACAGGCTTCAACAACGCTACCCTGAAATGTGTCACTCTACTTGTTGATTTTTTTAAAATGTTTATTTAGGGTGTGTGTGTGTGTGTGTGTGTGTGTGTGTGTGTGTGTGTGTGTATAATATGATATGTACCCTCAAAAGTTCCTCATTGGCCTTGTGTTGAGACCATGCATCCCAGGAGCTAAATTGTAGTCACCATGATGCCCTGCAGAGGTGTTAAAGCAAGCTGTCCTGGGAGAGCAGGTCTTACATGATGGAAACTTTCACTTAACCCCTTCTCTCTTCATGCTTCAAGGCTGTCTGAGACACATCTATCCAGCATGCACACTTACTTTATTTCACACACTAATTGGAATTGCCTATTGATTGAAACACTCCATCCATCTTCCCAAGCTCCTCAAAAGTGTTGTATTCTAGTACAAATTTTGTGTGTCTGACCCTGCCTTGGTTTTCATTCTCAGAAGCTCCAGCCTAACCTCGATATTCATGTCAGAAAGAAAGTGTTAAACGCAGGTGAAAATGCTGTGAGCTAGCAAATCTTAGTTGTCAGCTTGACACACCTAGGGTGAAGGAACATCTGTTAGTTTGGCTTGTGGGCATATCCGTGGGCATTGTCTTGATTGCTAATTGATATAGGAGAGCTCAGCCCACTGTGGGCAGTGCCATCCCGCTACAGGTTGCTCTATCTGGACACCCCTTGCAGGAGGGGGTGAGAAGGCAAAGTATCAATGGCACAGACACTGGGAGTCTGGTGAGAAGCAATCAGTGGACTTGTTTATTGCGGATACGGGGCGAACCTATATACCCTCTCCCTGATTTCCCATTGGCAGCTGGAGACTCTCTTAGCTGGATTGTCTCATTTTCATTGGCCCCCAACATTCTGATGGTCGTGCATCATCAATCACCAGGTGCAGAAGCAGACTCCAAGTTGGCTCAGCAGGAAGTAGCTAGCACAAAGGCCTATGTGCACTACCCGGAACAGGGCAGCTGCGGTTTTATCAGGCTGACTGACTGTGTTCCTCCTATACCATCCCTAGGCTGGTGGGCCTGGACTGAATGTGAGCCTGGAAGCAAGCTAGTGACTAGTATTCTTCCACGGCCTCTGCTTCAGTTCCTTCTTGAGTTTCTGTCCTTATTTCCTTGATAATGGACTGTAAACTGTAAGGTGAAACAGTTGTTTCTGGTCAGTGTCTTATTATAGCAGCTGCAACAACAACAAAGCTAGAACACACTAGATGCCCTCTCTAGACTTCCCAAAACTCTTCCTCTCTATTTGGAGGTATCCATTTATCTAAATATGATTTATCTTTCTCCCTGGCCCCTTGTTTTGGGTTTTGGGGAAGCCAGCAATATGATGCTTACAAATGCTGTCTACACATCAAAGGGAGCATGCAGGTAGAGGGCAACATGCATTTAGACTTCGAGTTGCCAGTCTTAATGGTACTACTGTTTCATCAAAAAACTACCTCATCTATTTCATTATATTTTTTCATTACTCAGCCCAATGAATCGTCTGCCTCCAGCAGGGCTGACACATTTAACCGACCTCATCTGTAATTGGTCAATATTGAATCGTTCACACATTCATTCTAACTATGGAAGCAGACCCACTGGCTCCTTTTGTTCTGCTTTCGCAAAATAATCCATCCTTTATCATTAGTATTGATTTCAAGTGTGACAAGGTATTTAATACTCTGAAATGGCGAGGCTTGCCAAACACATAAAAATGAATTTGCCTCTAATTACTGGTTTTGATAATCCTGACTTCATTCAGTACTCTCCAGTGGCCGACCGTAGCCAGTGAGATTTTAATAAGATCAAAGAGTTAAGATATTAAATGAAAATGAATGGCATTCAGAGGAAAACTATGGTGTGTGTTGGGTGTATGGAAACCTGCAACTTGAATTTATACTGCTTAATCCAGCAGAGTAATATTAATTTTAAACTCTAGACTTGTGAAGGCAAAGGTGTCAGGCAATAATGTTTTGGCAACATTAGATTTTTGTCTAGGAAAAGACAGTGGAAACTCTGGGTATAAGCTTTATATTTTTTCATGGTAAGGCTGTATGTGGGTGGGTGGGTGCGTGGGTGAGTGAGTGAGTGGGTGTGTGTGGGGGTGGGTGGTGGGTATGGGATCATGTGCATTCGGAGGATGTTGTTTGAACTCAGTGGGCTCTGGGGTCTTCTGGCTCTTCCTTGTAGCTAGAGAAATGATCCTCAAGCCATTTTCTCCAAGTATAGTCAAAGGGATGGGGGTGACAGTACTGTCCACCAGGGGGCACTGCACTTCTTCATTTACCTGTCCTACTGACTCAAAGGAAAACATCCATTTATCCCTGAGAGGATATTAGAAGTTTCCCATGGAAAACATCTGAAAAAGAAGGCAGTAGTCCCTTTTAACAAGAAGAATGCAGGTATCATTTTTTTCCAGTAACTTCGAGACAAAAAAATGCTTTAGGTGGTAACATCTGATGTCAAATAACACTAAAGTTATATATATATATATATATATATATATATATATATATATATATTTGAATGGTATAGGATAATTTGTTGGACTATTCAGACCTAGGAAATAAATCCTTATTAAATATGTAGCAGCAAGCTTGACATCAGCAGCCACATCCTCAAATACCCTGTGATGGCTTGAGTATGAAATGTCCCCCAAAGCCTTACATTTTGAGGCATGATTACAAGCTGGTGGATGTTGGCAGCTAAGTGGATACTGAGCTCTGACTTAAACAATGGACCAATCCCAATTATAAGGTCATTGCCGGGAGGTGGAAAAAGAAAGAGGTGGGGTCCGGTTGCAGAAAGTGGGTCAGTAGCCTGTGTCTTTGGGGCTGAATCTTGCCCTGGCATTCTCTTTCTCTCTGCCTCCTAACCATCACATTGGACACTGCACTGCCCTGTCATGTCCTCCCTGCTGTTATGGGCCAACAGTTCTGAGACTGTGAGCCAGAATACATCCTTCCTTCCTTTAACTGCTCCTGTCTGGTATTTTTATCACAATGTTACAAAAGTAGTGCCCTAGTTAGCTTTGCCTGTCAACTTGACATAGCTTAGAATCATCTTAGGAAGGAATTGTCTAAATTATATTGAACTGTGGGTATGCCCATGGTGGAGGTTGTCTTGATTGTTAATCGGTATAGGAGGGCTCAACCCACCGTTGGCAGCACCATACTCTAGGCGGCAATCCTGAGCTGTAGTGTTAGCTCAGCGTGAGCCTAGGATCCAGCCAGCCAGCAGCGTTCCTCCATGACGTCTGCTTCAAGCTCCTGCTTGAACTCTTGCCCTGCTTCCCTCAATGATGGACTGTGGCAGCAAAGGTAAGACAAATTATTCCTTTCTCCCTCAAGCTGCTTTGGGTTGGCCATGGAAATCATGGTAGAACAAGTCTCTCAAATGTATCACCCTTTGTCATCCCTGATACTTACTTACTTGTGGCTCTGGTGCTCTCAGTCAGGTTTGCAATATACATTGGCTTCTAAAGCATGAGGAGGACAAGGGTCCCTGTGAGGATGTACTTGGGGCTGTAGTCAAGGGGCTTTGTGGTTGCCTAGGTCTCTAGGCACTGTGTCCATAAGCAGGTGGTCATTAGGCATTTCTGATCTCAAGAGCCATGAAGATTGAGCCACAGTCTGTCACCTAACATGCTCTAAGCTGCAAGGTCAGTGAGAAGATGCCTTCTCTGTTTCCAAGCCTCAACCTTCGTTGTCTCCTTCATGGCTAATGGGGAGCTGGTAACCTCGGTGAGTGACTCATGGCAGCTGTGATTGCCTGTTAGAGACCAGAAAAAGATTGAATCAGTTGACATTCCAGCATGATGAGGGGAGGAAGCTTCTCATATATTCTAGATTGGCCTCAAACTTGATATATGGTCCAGCATGACCTTAAAATTCTGATTTTCCTGTCGGGCACATTCCCAGATGACCATAACTTTTACATGTTTTAGCCATCCTAACTGATCACATCACTTTTTCACATTTGTGGCAGCAATCAGTCACAAGGGCCCAAAAATGTATTATTGTCTCAAGATAACCAGGTCTGGTACAAGAATACTCAGGGCATGAGACATTCACAAAGGAGCATGGTTTCTTGAAGTTATCTAGTGACTCCTGGCTAGGCACTTTCTGAGAAGATCTCTGATTTTGTTCAGACCACTGTGGAGCTTAGTTCAGTTCTCCCGGTGACATCTGTGCCAACATGGCTCCTGCCCTCAACCCTAACCCTGCACAGAGACCTTCCTGGATGTCCTCATCATTGGTGACCAAGAGTCTGGCTCCAGAGTCAGAGAATGCTGGATTTTTCTCCTTACCTATGACTTATGAGATCTGACATTTAACTTTCAAGAGTGGTGTTATTCCATATCTGAAAAGTAGGAGCTTATTAAAACGGGCATGATTTTGTAAGACTGTTGGTGAAAAAAATTAATGAGCTATTGTGCATGACACAGTTATCACTATGTAATTAACGCTGCAATGGAGTGATATTAAGCAATTTGAACAGCTCTTCCTCATTAAAATGAAAAGCAACCTCAACCTCTGCAACTGTGCTATGAATGTCTGAGGATGGGGAGTGATTGGACAAGCCCATGTCTCACTTGGTATTACTTGAGGAGAGAGGCTGTAAAGAATATCTGTGACTGGAATTTATTGAATGACAACCCAACAAACATTTCATGTGGCGTCCTTACAACACATTACCTACCTCAAAATAAGGTATAATTACCAAATCAAAAGATAATCAAGTCATTTTGCATTTGACTATCTTACATAATAGAAAGAATTGATTTTACCTATGTTGCATTTTTTAAGTTTTTAAATAAACATTAAATATAGTTTGTGTTGCCTATGTATTCTTGGATATGGGGCCTTCTACCTGAGTGTGATTGCCCTACTTAGGGGCTAGTCACTCTTAAAATGACTGTCCCTCTCCCAGCAGCTATCAATTTCTAGTAGCACCTCTGGTAGGGGTGGGACTTCATGCCCACATCCTCTCTCTATGCTTGGATTTTGTCTGCAAAATAATAAAAGAAGACACCAAATTAAGTTTATAGAGATGTGGGAGTAGACTTGGGAGGAGCTGGGGGAGTGGTGGGAGGAGCTGGAGGAGTGGTGGGAGGAGCTATAGGAATGGTGGGAGGAGTTGTAGGAATGGTGGAAGGAGCTGGGGGAGTGATGGGAGGAGCTGGGGGAGTGGTGGAAAGTAGGAGGAGGAGCTAAGGGAGTGGTGGGAGGAGCTGGGGGAGTGGTGGGAAGTGGTGGGAGGAGCTGGGGGTGTGGTGGATGTGCATGTGACTAAAATACACGGTATGAAATTCTCAAAGAACTAATAAAAGATGAGAAGAACATTTAAAAAGAGTGAATATTACCATGCGTTAAGATTTGGAGTGAGTCCCAGAATTCAGATTCAAAGGAAATTATCTTACAGTGTACCACCCAGGGCCATTCAATAGGCACAGCCTCAGGGAGAAAACACAGACCAGTAAATATCTGTCTAGGAAGGGGCTGCTTGTGATTATGATGGGATGGATTATGTCAGGTATACTTGTGAATATCCAGGATGTTCTTCTTGAGACATACCTATGCAATAGGAAGTTAAAATGGCATCGACCTTAGTTAGGTTGGTCCCCAGGGCCCAGTTATCCACACTCACTGTCACTGTGAGGAGAGCTGCCAGATAAAAGATTGACAAGCGGTAACCTGAGGGTCAACAACCAGTCCACAGCCTGCCTCTGTGCCACGTGCCTTTGTTTACATACTGACAAATGGCCCATTTATTGACACTAGCAGAGTGGAGTCCTGCTGGCAGGGACCATGCAACTCTGAAGTCTACCAGGAAAGTGCACCAGATCCTGGAGTCACAGACCGTCCTTCATGGATACCCCAGAACTCAAAAAGGGGGGCTGCCTCTGCTCACTGTTGTCTAGTGGAATCCGATAATGAATGCGGCAATGGAGGGTGCCCAAGAAAGGGATTTCATTTTCATCCAGTGGTCACTGGGACCTACGATTGGTTATTCCTTATAGGTAGGCACAGTGAAGTGTTCCTTTAACAAAGGCCAACAAAGGCACTTTCAGGAGAGAGTCAATCGGGCTTCGACTTTATGACAAGTAACAGTGGGCCTCTCCTCTCCTCTTGGAAGAACTTGTCCCTGAAGGACCTTTTTGAAGCTGCCCTCCTGGGCACAGCTTCTGGGGGAGACATGGTTATATTGAAGTGAGCTGCTCACTAGCTAGGGAAGATGTCTCAGTTTGTTCTGATAGCCCAATATGAGCTGATGAGATAGAGCCATCCCAGGACAGGTTAACAGAGAATTTTACCTGGAATATGGAATTTCACCCTACAATGTGGTGATATATTGTGTCCCCCAATATATTGTGCATCCTAATAAACTTATCTGGGGTCAGAGGACAGAACAGCCACTAGACAGACATAGAGGCCAGAAAAATGGTGGCACACACACCTTTAATCCTATCACTTGGGAGACAGAGATCCATCCGGATCTCTGTGAATTCAAAGCCACACTGGAAACAGCCAGGCATGGTGACTCACGCCTTTAATCCCAGGAAGTGATGGCAGAAAGCAGGAAGGGGTATAAGGCATGAGGACCAGGAACTAGAGCTAGTTAAGCTTTTAGGCTTTTGAGCAGCAGTTCAGCTGAGATCCATTTGGATGAGGACTCAGAAGATCCAGTCTGAGGAAACAGGATCAGCTGAGGAACTGGTGAGGTCAGGAAGCTGTAGCTTGTTCTGCTTCTCTGATCTTCCAGCATTCACCCCAATACCTTGCTCCAGGTTTATTTTCATTAATAAGACCTTTTAAGATTCGTGCTACACTGCAACATGGAAGCAAAATGGCTTCAGGAAAGACTCCAAGTAGAATGAGCTTGAGAAGCTCAGGAGCAGAGAAGCAGGCTCACACCAAGGAAGAAGAGTTAGGACACACTTCTTGGGGTACATGAGGATACCATCAGACTCCATGGAAGGAAGGACCCTATTTCTCCTCCCAAGGGCAGGCTTGGTTATAAGCTATCCATGGGAAACTCTGTCTTTCCCTGGATACTCTCTCCTTCTGGGATAGACAAAATAGGGAGCTAACAGATGAGAGACAAGAGGCAGATGAAGGTGGGGACCTTTGCAGGTAGTGTCACCTCCATCTCTTATCTGGATCCTCACGCTTGAAGCAGGCCCAGGGATAAGAAGAATGGGCCAGGTTTTTGTTATGGTGCACTGTGATTCAGAAATGAGAATCATTCATATGACTAGAAGGAGATATATAACCTACAGGACCCTGGAGAGATTGTTACCTTGGACAAGCAAAAGAAGGTCCTAACTGGGGCCTGTCTGCTGGGCAGTTTCCTCCACAGTTGTAGATTCTGGGGCTGGCAGTCAGATATCACTCTCCTTCTAACATTATGTATGCCCTTATCACATAACAGTCTTCCTGAGACATGAGACACAAACATGTCTACTCATCCTAGATAGGGAACCGATGACAGTCCAAAGTGTGGGTTCCACCAAAGTCCAACTAAGAGAACTGATGAGTTTTATTCGGGTTATTTACAGGAGTATGGGTGAGGGGTTACCTAAAGAGCAGAAATGACTCAGAAACAGCTGCATCACCAAGCCCAGCCCAGCACAGGTGACAGCTCACAAAACCTGGAAACCTGAAGCTCACTGCACAGCTTGCAGTGAGCTCAAAAGATTGCAGAAGGTTCTCTTCAGCTAACTCAGTTGATCTGAGCCTCTTCTTAGGTAGATAAGCTGGTCTCTACTTCCTTTGTGTGTTTCAGGCTGATCTGCCTCTTCCAAGCAGCTCAGCTGGTCTGAGAGCATCCCTCAGCAGTCCTTCCTGTTAAAAAAAGCCTGAGGGAGGGAGGTACCTGGTAAATCTTGTCCATTTCAGGGACTCCTTGATGCTATTTGAGTTGTTTACTTCCTAAGCTTAACAAGCTTCCCTATAGGATGGCATGTTTCACCTTCCTTTGGAATATCCTGTAGCTTCGCTTCCGCTTTGACATCCTGTGTTTTAACAAGCTCACCTTCAATGGGGAAGGTTTTAATCTCAGAGGAAATGGTTACAGAAGGGGACAGGTATAGGACTCTGTCTCTCTGGTGCTTTGATAATTTTCCTTTGCTCATGGGCTAGGGGAACTGATGAGTGATGGGATTTATGTTGAATTACCAAGCCACAGCATAGTCCAGTGGGGATCTAAGTGAGAGAGAAAGCATTATGTATGGCTGTTTCCCCATTAAGTCACTTAGTGGGATGTTAGTCACATAGAGCTACCTCCTAAAGTTAGGGTCTGTAGATCACTCCACAAAGACCACCATTCACATATGAAATTAGTAAGAGTATTTATTTCTCAAGAAAAAATTCCTGCATGCAAGGGTCAGCCATTTAGGTAAAATGGCAACCAACACAAGGAGAGTGTGCAAGCTCTTTTTAATAAGCACATCTAGGAGAATTCCAGGGTGTGGGGATTGGAAATTTGAGTTGTTTGGTGGCTTTGAACCTAGCAGCAACAAGTCAACAGGGGATTGGTTGGGAGCTGGGGACTTTCCAACTTCAGGGTGGAGTGGCTATCTTTGGTCACCATGATGTGGCAGGGTGTGGTTATCCCTGGGAGGGCCAGCTTCGCCCAGGAAACTGAAACTGAGGCTTGGTCTTTCAGCAAGGTTACTTGGGCCCTGCCATGAGGTCAGTCCTGCTGTAAGAGGGGATGGCCTCTTCACTATACCTATTGCTGTACCCGTTTTGCAAAACCCCCAGAGACTACCAAGGAGCCAGTTTCCGATGCAAGCACATAAGGATCCTTTTATTCAGGTTGGGCCACTGCATGGCAGATGGAAGGAAATGTGGTGGTGGCTACAAGCCCAGGTATAGAGAGTTTTTATAGGGAAAAACCACAAG
>CABHPQ010166093.1:318-18020 GCA_902168405.1 Peromyscus aztecus
GGGGACAGATGTGGACTTCTCCGGATGTGATTTAGACAACATTTCTGTATCTGATTTCTGTATCTCAATCATTTCCGTAGTCTAAATGATTGTAACACAATTCACTAAAAAATGAGAATAATAATTCACGAAACAGGAAAGTAATGTGACACAAGGAAATGTCATTTTGTGTCAAGCTGAGGACACTAAAATGATTTATTTCCAATGATTTGTAAAACAGTAATTTAGGAGCTGGAGAGATGGTTCATCAGGTAAAGGGCTGGCTGGGTAACATGAGGAACAGAGTTGGGGTTTTCAGAAACCACATGACTGTAGCTGGGAGTGGTGGCCCATCTGCATCTCCAGGACCCGGAAGGGGGTCCTCTCATCAAGCTGCCTAGTCAGCCTGGTATATCTGTATAACTAGCATCATGCCCACGTGCACACATGCACGTCATGCACACTTGGGCACTCAGGCACACTCAGGCACTCACGCACATATGCACACACAGCACAAAGGCTCATGAACACCCCCCCCCCCCGAGTAATCTAACTGAACATGTGTAATAGAATATATCCCAAGGACAAAATAACCAAAACTAAACTGCCTTCAGTAAAGATGCCATTAGAAATAACATTGGTATTTCTATTAGTCATTTTTCTGTCACAATAACAAAATACCTGAGACTGAGGACTGTCAATAGTCACACAGGGACTTTTTCGAGATTAACCACATCTAAACATATAGAAATTGTATTATTTTACATATATTACATGCACATGTACACACACACACAAACACATACACACACGCACACAGGCATACACAGAATGCCATTGGAAAGGGAGCGAGGAAGAGAAGAAGAGGGGTTGTATGTCCTCCAGAAAGGCTTGGAAGTAATGAACAGCTCCATAGCAACAAGGAGCCCGGCCTTCGGTTTATATTCTCTGAGCTCTGTTTCCCACAAAGGGGTCATTTCCACAAAGTGGAATGTGTGCAACTCATTCTGATTCTGATTTGAATGAACTGTAAACAGCTGCTAATGAAATGATGGGGAGACCTGGAAGACCAATGAGATGGCAGCAAGGGACGATGGTGACCATGTTTTGACTGTGGCTTAAAGACACATTATGTATTTAAGATATATTCTGCAGTTTTCACTTCCAAACAGTCCGGTTGGAGTGGGACAAAATTGAATGAGCACGGGAGGAAAAGATGTGTTGGTCAGCATTGAAGCTGGATAATGGTAACATGGACATTATTCCATCATCTGTTCATCAGCATGCAGTTGAACACTTCCATCACAATATTTTTAACTAGAAAGAAAAGGAAGAGAAGGAGAGTGAGAGGGAGGACACTCCATGGGTCTTCCTGGTGGAAGGACTCTCGTTGTGAAGAAGCCCAGGCAGTTCCATAGAGAACAGCCATCTCCCCAAAGGTCATGATGTCCATGGGGCAGAGAAACACAAGACCCAGGCAGCAATTTGGAAACCACGGCACTGAGTTGGATAATCCATTTAGAAGCAGCTGGCTGAGCTGGGCTCGTGGGAGGCTTGAGACTGGCATGGGGCTGAGAACAAGGACGTGGACCAGCCATGTGCTCTTAGTCCTCTCTCTCGGTGGCTTTTAAAGGAACACCTCCAGCTTCCCCTTGAAGGTGGATCACTACTTACAGGGTTTCAGCCATGCAGGTATCAACTGAGTCTGTTTCTGCAGGCCTTTATGAAAGTTCAAGGTTAAATCATTCTAGAACTTTCCACTATGAGAAGATCAATTCCCCCTCCCTCTTATTGCCTGTAGTCAACTCTAGCTAAGCATGACCTTGAACTTCAATCCTTTCTCCACCTCCTGAGTCCTGAAATAACCTAGTTTATGGGTTAGTAGTGTTTGAACCAAGGGCTTTTTGCACACCAGATGTGCACTCAACCAACTGAATTGCACGTCCAACCTCAGAATGTTGTTTAGAATACAGTGTTGATTGAAGAGTCAACTCTGAAAAAATACAGACTATATTAGACCATATTATACCGACTATAAAAAATAGGATAGTTTAACAGAATAAGGAAGTTTCTTGGGATTCAATTTCTTTGGTAGTTAATCACTATTAGGTGGTGACTGAGGGGCAAGGGAGCTAGATCCAGAACAACTCTGGAGTGCTGACAGTGATCGGTGATCTTGTACGGAGTTTATTCTTCGGTGTACTAAGCCACAGATTTATGTTTTAAGAATGTCCTTTTCTTTTGATTTAATGATTTTATTTTGTTGTGTGTGTATTAGGGTTTTGCCTGCAGTATGTCTGTGTATTACATTAGTGCCTTGTGCCCTCGGAGGCCAGAAGAGGATCCCCTGCCACTGGAGTTGCAGATGGTTGTGAGCTGCCATGTGGGTGCTGGGTTCTCTGCCTGAGCAGTAAGTGCTATTAATTCCCACTGAACCATCACTCCAGCCCTGAAATGATTCCTTTTGAGGTGGGGGCTAGGGGGAGGGAGATGAGAGTTCACTATGTGGCCTTTGGCTGGTCTGGAACTTGCCATGTAGACCAGGCTGGCCTGGAACTCACAGAGATCCTCCAGCCTCTGCCTCTCCTTCTCAAGTACCAGAATTAGCCATCACAACTCAGCCTTAAGATGTCTTTTTAAATGCTGTACGTTGGGCTCGGTGGTTAAAAACACTTGCTACTTTTACAGAGGAACTGGATTTGATTCCCAGTATCTACATGACAGATCACAACCACCTGTAACTCCAGTTCTTAGAGATCCAATGCCTTCTCTGGCCTCCACAGACACTGCATACACATGGTGCACATACATACACACATGCAGGCAAAACACTCATACACAGAAAATAAAAGTTAAAAAATCATTTTAAAATGCTGTATATTTCATAATATAAATGTAAAATCATATACTAGAAATCAAAAAAAATGATTAAGTGTACAAAAAAGATCAAAAGGTATCCCTCTGTGATTGCACCACTAAAGTACCTGTCTCTACCCTTTGGAGTGGATCTTTCTGGGTATTAAGCTTAGTGGTTAAGGAGATGATCTTTGAGGGCTTGAGAGATGGCTCAGCAGTTAAGAGCACTGGCTGTTCTCTGGAGAACTAGAGTTCAGTTCACAGCACCCAGGTCACATGACTCACAGGCACCTGTAATTCCAGCTATAGGGTGTCTGATCCTTTGGCCTCCATGGCCATTGACACATACCCATATGTACACACACACACCCACACACCCACATACAATTAAAAATCATAAAAATCTTTACAAAGATGATCTCTGGACTGAAGCAGGTTTCAAATCCTGGTATTGCCACTAATTAAACATGTGCCACAGGACAAGTTACTGCCGTCCTCTCAGCTCCCCACCTGCCAGTGCTGGGGTGACAGGCACACACAGCCATCCCTGACTCTTTACATGGGTGCTGGGGAGTCAAACCCGGTCCTCATGCTTGCAGACAGCAAGGGATCTAACCACTGAGCCATCTCCCCAGCCCTGCAGTTGGAATTTTGTAGACAGATTTTCCTTTGGACTGCCAGCTCACAAAAAATGACATGGAGACTTATTACTAATTATGAAAGTTTGGGCTTTAGCTTAGGCTTGTCCCAACCAGCTCTTATAACTTAAATTAACCCATTTCTATTAACCTATGTTTTACCCTATGGCTTTTTACCTTTCTTTCCTTCTGTATGTCCGACTACCTCCATGTCTCATTGTCATTTTCTCATGTGCCTTTGTTCCTGAAAACACATAAATTTTTAAAGGTGACATATTTGTATTAACACAATTATGAAATGTGTGGTGTGTACAAGTCAGATAAAGATGTTTTATGTATGAGAAAGTAAAAGACATTTGTCAACTTTATTAGTCCATTTGGGCTGTATGACCAAACTGTAACATAAATCTCTATCCATCCATATGAAGGGATGACATGTAATAATAATGGGGACTCTGTAGCCAACAAGATTTATCATGTCTCATCCAGTCTCAGAGCTGGATGAGAGATTAGCATATATGTTACATGTCCTGTAGTCTTTCTTGGTTTCTTTTTCTTATGTCTGTAGCCAAGATTTTTCAGGAGGTCTTCCCCGAACAATTCTGATCTTCATTAATTTTGAAGAGAACCATAACTTTTTGTTTCCTGTGGAAACAAAGGCATAACCTCTCCCCCAATGCAACATATTTTATGACTTGCATTTTGAAATTAAGATATTCTTAAAATATATAGATTGGTTTAATTTAGCAGTTTCCATAATCCAATGACTCTCAGCAGCTATTGTTTTTTGTTTATTAGCATTTTAAAAATTCAAAGTCAACAAAGCACCATGCAGGATGTATTTCCCATCTTTACATGGCTTATTCTTTTCATATGATTTCATTCTTTCTTTAAAGGCTTTATTATCTTTAAACTATTTATTTTTTCTAGAACTGTCTATACCCATTTTCTTTTCTTTCTTTAGCATCTAAGAAAAATTTTAAACATACTGTAACTTTTAAAGGTTTTCCTGTATCTGGACCTAAGAGCCTGCAGCGTTCTCTGACTGCGTGAGACAAATCTTAAACTGCCAAGTCAGTTGCCATGGCTCAGCTTAGTGAATGGCACTGGCTCATGGCACTGGCGGCTGGCTCAAGCCCCCAGGAGTGGCTGGGAGCCACATCTCTGTATGCTGTTGATCTACCCGAGAGACTGCAGGACTAGGAATCCACATCTGGCTCCTTGCCAAGAACTTTTCTTAGCTGTCTTGGGCCCTATGTTTGGATACTTGAGTCTCCATGTTGGACGCCATATGTAATAAGTCTTTCTCTGTCCTGCCAGCCAGCTCTCAAATAATGACACAGAGACTTATATTAATTATGAAAGCTCAGCCTTTAGCTTAGGCTTGTCCCAACTAGCTCTTACAACTTAAATTAACTCATTCGTATTTATCTACGGTCTGCCACGTGGCATGACCTCTCTTCCATCTTGCACTTCCTGCTTATTCTGTTTCTCCTTGTGTCCCCACCTTTCTTTTTCCCAGAGTCCTCTCTGTCCCTGGAAGTTCCGCCTAACCTCGTCCTGCCTAGCTATTGGCCATTCAGCTCATTATTAAACCAATCACAGTGACGCATCTTCACACAGTGTACAGATATCCCCCAACAGGACTTTAAGCCAGTTCTTCTGTTTCTGAAGCCCCTGCTCCCTAGCTGTGAGGCATTTAGGTTCCTGTTTCCTCTTGATAACTTAGAAAAGGACACCCTAGGAGGCTTTACGTGACCTTGTAAAGGTTATAAACTAAATGGGTGATGACACCAATATCAGGACTCAGACTCTCAGCCCTCTCAGCCCTGAGCTGACGCTTGGGACCTCTGAGCCCAGATGTGCTGAGCTAGGTGATGCCACACAGATTACCCCTAAGTCCCTGCCCCCACTATACAGCTTCCAACCTGGGGGTGTCTAAGCTAATCAAGACCAAAGGAGGGTTTGTGAAGCGGTGAGAGAGGCTGCAGGCTTAGCAGGAGGTGAGGAGCAGCAGCTTTTGATTTATGAACTGGACCCTTTGATCTGAAAATCAATAAGAGTAAATGAGTTAGACCCAAGGAAGTCTTTCCCTGCCAGGCCTGCGGTAGCTCTTGAACTTGCTGCTGTCCTCCAGCATTGCGACTCCCTCCAGAATCCCCCCTCAGGGGCCTCCATGGAAAGGATGCATCAAGTAGACTTTTCATTCCGCTAGTGCCAAACAAGTTGTGGTGTGTGTGTGTGTGTGTGTGTGTGTGTGTGTGTGTGTGTATGTGTGTGTGTGTGACCCTGTGTGTGATTCCCCACTGTCTGGCAGCTGCAGCTGGCCTAGAGTCTCAGCTGTAGGAAGAAGGCCTGGATTTAATAGGTCTTTACGGCAAATGTCAACCAGACCCTAACAAAGCTGCTCGGAGACTCCACAGGGAACACAGCCAGGCTATTTCAAGACTCCACAGCCCAGTTCAAGGGCTGAGCACTGACTTTGACCAGCCAGGAATTTAGGGTGACTGTTTCTGGGAGGTGATGCAGCCACCCAGTTTATCATTTCCTGTCAGTCATCCTGAGCAGAAAGTACCTTAGGGCAGCAGGGAGGTACTTACTGACCACCTGAAGGGTTTTGGGAGCCCTAGTCCCAAAGCCAGAAGGGAATGGTACAGTCTTCCCACTTCGGTCTCCAGATTAAGCCATATCTATTGGAAATGTTCTCCAGTTGTACGTAAGTGAGTAGAGGGCTTTGTATCCTGCCTCAGAGGCTGGCACAGCCTAGGCACCACATGAACAAGTACTGATTGAGTGAATTGTTCCCTTGGTAATTAACGACAGCAGGGCCAGGGAAGTCCTGCAGAGAACTCTGGGAGTTTGGATTTAGCCACTAGCTGTAAGGAACTGAGGATAGCTAAGCTCAAGAAACTAGTACCTAGGTTTTCCCAGCATGCTCCCTTCTGAGTGTTGATCCAGAACACTAACCCCTGCCCCATTGCAGATAGGTTTCATGGACTCTAATGGGCCAGAACAGGAGAATTAGCATCTGACAAATCTGGGTTCAAATGCTGCCACCTGTTAGCTGTTTGACCGCATACAAATTGCTTCATCTTTAAAAATAAACCAATAACTTGTTTTAAAATATTTGTCCCTCGACCCCATATGTGCACAGGTGTGTTTGTGCCACAGAATGCCTATCGGGCCAGAGGACAACTTTCAGGAGTTGGTTCTCTCCTTCCACTATAGGTTCTGGGGATTGAACTCAGGACATCAGGCTTGACCAGCAAGTGCCTTTACCCACTGAACCACCTTACTGCACCTGCTTTATCTTTCTAAGTCTCAATCCCCCCCCCTCTCTCTCTCTCTCTCTCTCTCTCTCTCTCTCTCTCTCTCTCTCTCGTGTGTGTGTGTGTGTGTGTGTGTGTGTGTGTGTGTGTGTGTGTGTTCTTGTGCGAGCACAGGGGCATGTGTGTAGATATCAGAGGACAAACACAGGTCTGTGTCTTGCATCTTGTCTTAGACTGGGTCTCTTGTTGGCTGTTGTGTGTGCCGAGCTAGCTGGTCTGTGAGCTTCCAGGATCCTCTTCTCTCTGCCTCCCAGTTCACTGTAGGACTCCAGGGATTACGGGTGTGTGCTGTCACATCCAGCTCTATATGAAAGGACTTAGTCTCGGGTCTTCATGCTTGTGCAGCAAGAGCCTTTCCTATGGAGCCATCTCCCCAGCACAGGGAATGACAGTGATTTTATGTAACTCTTGATCTATTTCAGAGTCAGCTAAGATAACACAAGAGGAAGTACCTGGTACTTTGTTGACATTGTAACAAATGATCATGAATAAGGGACTTAAAACAACAAAAATGTCAGAGGAAAAGTATAAAATCAGTAAGGGAGTCAACAATTAGGCATGGTTAGCATGCCGTTACTGTAGTGGCAGGCCACTCTTTCTGGCCACTTCTCACCCTTAACTCCAGACACGTTTTCCTGACTTCAATACAGACCTTTCTATTTCTCATGATTCCAAGGCTGAACTATTTCAAGTGGCATTTTTGGTAAGAAAAGAAGGTTTATGTAATCCTTGGAGTGACTCAAAATAACAAATAAAGAAAATAAATATTTGCCCACCATAAATGAGTTTGACTACCTCTTAGCTTGTCTGATGCATGGTTCTAGAATACTCTCTTCCATCCTACTTGTTGCAGAATCCTTGGTAATATTAATATACTATTCACAAATTGGCTATTTAGTTTTTGTGTCTACGAACATCCAGTTGTGGGGATGTAGTACTTGAGGAGTCAGGTGATAAGCCAGTTAACCAGTGTTTAGATCCTAGGATGGTCTTCCATGACCTATCATTAAAACCCAGCCGAACACCCAGGACTGAACTAAGTTGTTGGGTGTATTGGCTCATGGCAAAGAAGGATGGGAATGCACTCTGGGAACAATGAGATTCTCAGGAAGATGGCAGAAGGGATTATTTTGGAGTGTAGCTTGGGAGTGGGTAAGGAAGTAAGGCAGATTGTATGCTACCAAGTAGTGGTCATTCGTACCTGGATATTGGTATACATTTCCTAATGTAGTTATAACAAAATACCATAAACCTAGTGGGTTAAAACAACTTATGTCACAGTTCTGAAAGAAGAAGCCCAGAATCAGCTTCACTGGACTAAAAGTCAAGGTGTCAGCAGGGAGATTCCTATTGGAGGGCCTGGGGGGGGGGGGGGGGGGGGGGGGGGGGCGGGGAGGGGAGAATCGGTCTCCTTGCCTCTCTCAGAAACCAGCATCTAGATGCTGCCTTCATCCCATAGCATGTGGCCTCTTGCTTCATCTTCAGACCAGAAACATGGTACTATCTTGTTCCTTCAATAACCATCTTTCTTACAAGGACCACTGGGCCCACCTGGATAACTCGGGGTCATTTCTCCACCTAAAAGTCTTCAACTTAATTTATGGGAACCATTTCTCTTCTGTCATAGGAAGTGACACACCCACACCTTCTTGGGATTGGGACAGATGCCACCACCTTCAAGAGGGGATTAGTTAGTTACCATGGCAACTCTACAGTTCTTATCTAGGTGAACAGAGTAAGCCCCAAGCTTTGACTTGTAAAACAACAGCAGTCCCTCCTATAAACTAGGTACCCTATTCTTAATATGCATTAAGATTGCATATTAAGATCCATATTGCGGATGGATTTTGTCATACTCTTCTTTCTTTTGCTGTTGTTGTTGTTTTCAAGACAGGGTTTCTCTGTGTTGTCCTGGCTGTCCTGCTCTCATTTGACCTGTAAGTAGAGACAAAAACAAGTGGCAAAAGGACTTGGCTGTCCTGGAACTTGCTCTGTAGACCAAGCTGGCCTCGAACTCACAGAGATTCTCCTGCCTCTGCCTCCTGAGTGCTGGGATTAAAGGTGTGCGCCACCACGACCTGGCCAACACACTCTTCTTAACTGGAGTCCATACGCTGTTATACTTCCTTCGTTTCTGCCCACTGTCCCTACTCATCTCTGGCACCACATCCAGGCTGTCACTTGACGTTAGTCATCATATCTTCTTAGGTTCCTGCTGTGACAGTTGCTCAGACTTTCCCCGTTTCTGATGTCCTTGAAAGTTTGGAAAGTGCTGATCAAATATTTTGTAGACCGCCCGTCAGTTAGGGTTTGTCTGCTGTTTTCTCATGAGAGGGTTATAGACTTTGAAGAGGAAGACCCCAGAGACAAGATGCCCTTCCCATCCCATCCTCTCCAGAGCACACATTGTCAGCATGACCTTCACATTTATGCTTGCTTTGAGTCTAAGGAATTATTTCTCAGGGGTCTCTGTTATAAAGGACTTGTTTTTAACCTCATTTTCATGCTGAAATTTTTGAGAGGAAATCATCATGGGCAGCTGTCCTTAAAAAATGGGATGCGCTATCTTTTTCAGGGCAGAAGATTCAAATAAATGATTTTGAATTCTGCGTGTATCTAATATCCTTCACTTAACTATTTGATCATTTATTTCAGTATGGACTCAGGGGTGTTTATTTTATTCTTTGACTATAATCTACTATCACTTTACATTTTTGTAAAATTATCCAAGCTTTGACTGTTGGGAGCACTCCCGTTTGATTCCTGTGTCCTTAATTATTTTTACTTAATTGTTTTTACATAAAATATATTTTGATCATACTCTTCCCCTCGTTTTTTAATTTTTTTTATTTTTGAAGTTGTATTATATTACACCATTTCTCCCTTCCCTTTTCTTCCCCTAAATCCTCCCACATACCCCCTTGCTCTCTTTCAAATTCTCGACCTCTTTTTAGTTAATTGTTGTTATATACATAAATGTATATATACATATATGTAGACATATTTTTAAACATATAAGTATAACCTCAGTCTGTATGTTACTTGTATGTATGTATGTATGTTTCCTTTTCTTTTCTTTTTGAGATTGTGCATATGTTTAAGGCTTCTGTCCTTTCTGACACTGTAGTGTATGTGCCCTGGGCTCATTGTAACTATTTTCTGCCTTAGCCCCCAGAGCAGCCATCTCTCCAAGGAACCAGGTCTCTTTTATCGGATGATGCTACAAAGGCTGTGATGGAGGCACCGGCTAAGCTTGCTGCTTGTATTCCACCTTAAGGTTAAGCCTCATGTGACCTGTCAGTAGAGACAAAGGCAAGGGACAAAAGGAGTGGCCATTCTGTGTGATGTCTAGAGCTCAGGGAGGGGTCTGATGGGGACCACATCTGAACATCATCATACTAGAAACCCCCTCTGTATCTGGCGCTGGCCTTGAATTCCTGACCTTCTTGTTTCTACCTTCCAAGTGCTGGGATCACAGGTGTGTACTTGGCTTAGGTGACTTTTTTTTGGAGGAGTTTTGCCTTAAAGGGGAACAAAGAAATGAGCTGGTATCTAGAGAGTGATGTGATAAAGAGGATTCCCAAATAACAGCCCCCTTCTTTTTCTTTCTTTCTTGTTGTTTTGAGACAGAGTTTCTCTACATAGCCCTGGCTGTCCTGAAACTCCCTCTGTAGACCAGGCTGGCCTCAACCTTACAGATATCAGCCTGCCTCTGTCTCCTGAGTGCTGGGATTAAAGGCATGTCTGTCCTCTAATCATTTTAATAATGGAGCCCATTACAGTGCATTTATACTATAATCCACAGAGAAGGAAAAACACCAATAGTTTAGTAAAGGGAGGGAATAATAACGTAGCCAAGTTAAGGAATTAGCGTGCATATGAATATAACATATAAATATGTAAATGTGTGTTTCTTAGCTCTAAAGAGAAACAAATGATGTGGTTTTCTAGAAAGTGGATGGAAGCGGAGCTCATTGAAAAGAGCCAAACATAAAAATGTGGTGTCCATTTTTTCTCCTGCATGAAGAATCTAGGTTTAAAAAGAAGTGAAAGAAGAAAGGAGATTATTTGGAAAGAAGAAGCGGTCAGCTTGGGGGTGAGGAGGAGAGAAGGAAAGCAGTAGGGTGGAGATGATCACAGCACATTGTGTATATGTCTGAAAATGTCACAGTGAAACCTGTTATTTTCTACCATTAATATATACTGACAATGAATGGATGGAAAATGTTACTGTTTCCTCCTACTCTGCCAATCCCTCTATATGAACAATCTCACTTAATGCCTGTTAAATATGATAATAGTTGAGGGGCAGATGTCACAAAAAGTTCTGCAATGTAAGCAGTAATCTCATTTTAAATATTAGGAAGTGGAGGTGTGGAGAGAGTAAAAGTAGCCTTGCTAAGGCCAGGAGCTGGTGAGTAGCAGATCTATGATTCAAATCTAGATTCTTCTGATGCCAACGGCTGTAATGCTAGTCAAAGTGCTCTTTTTAAAATCCCCGGGGTGTTCCCCCTTATCTTTCCTTTATTTGCTTTCCTCCTTTTTGTGGGAAATGTGCTTTCTAGTTAGTAAGGTTACTGACATGTCTATACATAGGAAGAGTTGATATACTCGACGATGGAAACCCCCATACTTCTCTGGAGCCTCACCCACAAAGCAACATAGCCTCTTCGGACTTTGATGCACTCCACAAGTTTAGTTTCTTCTCCAGTGGAGGGTCAAATACATTTTCATCTCTCTGCTCATTCTCTCCACCCATCCATCCATCCATCCATTCATCCATCCATCCATCCATCCATCGCAGAAATATATAGAGCACCTGGCAGATTCTTGGGATACAATAAAAAACAAAGTGGACATGGTGTGTGTGTATGCTTGTGAATCTTAGTCTCCTCCTTGAGTGTTTTTGGACACAGATGGCCAATTCTACGACAGTGGCTTTAACTGTCCTCTGGTTCCAGGCAACATCTTAGTTAGGTTTCCATTGCTGTGATAAAACACTGAACTCAGGGAGAAAAGAGTTTGTTTTAGCTTACAGCTTACAGTCCATTATTCCATGTTGAAGGGGCAGGAACTACAGGCAGGTAATGATACAGAGACCATGGAGGAATGCTGCCTACTGGTTTGCTCCTCATGCCTTGCTCAGCCTGCTTTCTTACACAACCCAGGACCAGGACCTGGCCAGGGATGGCCCTGCCCACAGTGTGATGGGCCCTCCTGTAGCCATCATTAATCAAGAAAATGCCCTACAAACTTGCCAGCAGGCCAGTCTAATGGAGGAATTTTCTTAATTGAGGTTCTCACTTTCAAGATTACTCAAGCCTGTGTCAAGTTGACAAAAAACTAACCATCATAGGCAGTAATAAAAGTGAGGCAAGAGGATTGGGTGTACTACAGTTTGAATAAGTGTTGAGTGTGCCTAACTATAATGTCTGAAGTTTCCCCGATAGGGACAGTCACTTTCCAAACTGAGTCAGTAATCCTAAACTCTAAAGGCACTTCCCCCAAAATAAAATGGGAGTGAACAGTTTAACATGAAGGCTCCCAATTTTAAGTTGTGGGCAATTGATTTTAATAACCCTCAAAAACCCCTTCCTTGCCCTCCCATGTACCCCTCCTCCATTTATAATGGACACCCTCCAATTTATGGGTGTCAGTTTGCAAATTTTGCCTCACAGTAATCCAGTTAGTTAAGCAAGCATGGCAGTCCCATGCTTATCTAATTAACAAGTAAACTACTATTTAACATTAGCTGTGTTACACTTTGGTCTCTTAAAAATTTTGAATTTTATATTCCAGCCCTTCAAATATCAATTTCTCTGAAGTATACTTCATGGCTATTGACATGTGTCTAAAGAATTATGAATATGCATACGTTTGGATTGAGCCCAGTGGATATTAAGTCCTAAATGCTAACTTTAATTTTTAAAGGGCACGTTGCTTAAGAAAAAAACTCAGAAAGAAATGGATTATAGGGGAGCTCTCAGGCCTTTGGGAATTGACTTTGATATGAGTGTTGAGCGTGGAAGGACGGGACACACAACTCTGACACTTGGAACTAGGACATGCACAGTCTCTCTTGTCTAGGTCACTGAATTGAACCCAGCCCAAGGCAAAACTGTCTGCAGTGTGTAAGCATCAACATCTGTTCAGTGGGCTGTGTGAGGGACGTGGGAGCTCAGCCTGCTGTTAGAGCCAGGTTTCCTATGCCATTCTGTAGCTGTGCTTCAATGACATCCTTTAATGCTAGTATCGC
This sequence comes from Peromyscus aztecus, assembly GCA_902168405.1. Classification (NCBI taxonomy): domain Eukaryota; kingdom Metazoa; phylum Chordata; class Mammalia; order Rodentia; family Cricetidae; genus Peromyscus; species Peromyscus aztecus. Next base: position 13,377 of record CABHPQ010166093.1, read on the forward strand.
CATCCCTTGGTTACTTGACGTAGCAACAGATGTAGAGGGGGAGGGCTGTTTAGAAGACCCAAAGGAAGTCGTGCCTCAAGTCTTTCTGTTAGTTTGTCTATCAAGTGATACAGCACTACCAGGTCTTGTTTTTATTTATTTAAAAATTCTATGATGATGATGATGATGATGATGATGATGATGATGATGATGACAGTGTGTGTGTGTGTGTGTGTGTGTGTGTGTGTGTATGTGTGTGAGTACCACAGCACCCACATGGAGGTCAGAGGACCACTTTGGAGAGTCAGTTCTCTCCTTCCATTTTAAGACCCAAGAATTATCAGGCTAGTATGGCAAGTGCTTTTTTCTGCTGGGCCACCTCACTGACCCCAGGTGTTCTTTTATTTCCATGAGTCATCTTATATCTTTGCCCCAGCTACACTATTATTTACATAATTTTAAAGACCAGGCCACATTTTACTTAAATAATTATTTTCATGTGGAAAGTCTGCTTCATTGTCATTAACCCAAAAAGCAATATTACTTGCCATAGAAGAGACGGCAACTATAAGGAGCACTATAAGTTACGTAACTATCACAGCTTTGTTAACAGCTGTGTATGAGTTAACTTACCATGTTCACCGTCGAATGTGTTGGACCCAAATCCTTCTGTAAGGAAAGGAGAGAACTCCTAACCCTAGATTATACATACCAACAGGTTAAGTTCACCATTCCTTTTCTGGAAAACTATTAGCTCATTAATCTATCAGTTGACTTGAAGTTGATCAAATCCCTATTCTGAGTCTAGCAGAGTTCCCTACCCCGTGCTTTCCTCTTGGCTGTGAATGTTGGATTTTTATTGTGCTCTATTGGTGGCCCACTGAGTAGACATTTATTCAGAACACACTAGAACAGCCTCCCTCCCTAGTTCCATGGCTGGCAATATCCTGGCACCATGGTTCAGTGCATTGGTTCAGATGATTCAGTTGTTAAATATTTTTTAACACTGTCCTTAAGTTTTCAAGTTAATGTGCATGAAAGGGGATGCGACAGAAGGAACTGAGAGCCCAGAGATTTCTTTGGAAGCTGAAGGACCAGGTCAGGCAGAACCAAGGGGTCTCCAGAACATAGTTATGACTGGACACTTGTCAGGATTGGACCCTCCAGGGTCTCTCAATTTGCCTGCCCGCTTATGAAAAGCCAGCAGCTCCCTGTGTCCTGTTTGCTGAGCGCGGAGCTGTCCGCAGTGCTGATTTCTGTCTGCAAGATTGAGTAGGTTACATAAGGAAAAGGATCTTAATGGCCTTTTGAATGGGCTGTGCAGAGAGACACTCTCTGATTTTCGTCTTTTCTGCCCCCAAACTATTTTTTGGTAATATTTCTGGCTGAGCTGATGCAGAAATACATATAACAAAAGCAACCCTTGCTAGCTATCAGCCACTTCCCAGAGCACTTTGCATATATTATCTCTTTTAGTTCTTGCAGTAACCTTATTTTTTAATAATTATTCCTACTTTCTAGATAAATGATATGATAAGCAAGGATGTTGTTTAACTGGTTCAAGGTCACACAGTTAGTGTAGAGGTTGAAATATTCTGGCTTCAAACAATTTTAAATAACATTTTCTCCTTTAGATTTGTAAGGCTGGAGGCTGACTGATTTAGATCAATTCCAGAGCATATTTTTTACTTATCACAGAAAGTCTTGGTTTTCTTTCTGAATAACAACAACATTCACTGTGACTGCTGGTAGACTGTCACAGCTTACAACTGCATGTGATGTTCAGTACAGGTGACTGGCCAACACTGATGACCGAGCCTTGCTGACAGCCAGGAACACATTTTTCTGAACCCCTAGGGCCCCACTATCTGGAGAAATGTTTCTCTTATGTTTTGAGGGAATCTCTAAGCACAGCAGACCATCCATTGTAGAAAACACACTTTCTATGTGTCTCTAAGTTGACTTAGAACAAATTCCAGCCACAGAGTACACAGTCAACTCAAGAAAGCAGGAAGAGAGTGAGCATGTTCAAAGAGCTCCTGGATTTGCAATCCCCACAAATACACGCTCTAGCCTACAATGGAGCTTAACTGTCTCTGCACAAGTACTCAACATTGCACAAGTCCCACCATTCTCAGGGGCACCTGGACATTGCAATATTTTGTAATCCAAACAACTATCAGGAATAAAATGCCCCCTTCTTCTTTTATAATAATGTGTTTTCTGCTTCTCAGCCCCCCTCTGACATTTATGGAGTACCTGGTTATAGGAGCAAAGAAAAATAAGACTCATCTGCTATTTGAAGCTGATGCAATCTCCTCCCTATCAGAACTGCCTATTACAGGGCTTTGTGCATTGCCTGAGGCTTCACCTTTCTCTTTCTGCAAACTCCTCCTTTCTCTCTCCAGGGATAAACACAAATTAATGTGTGTACTGGAAACTGGTGCGAGATGACATCAGGGTCCTAAGGAAGCCAGTTTGCACTGTGTAGAAACGATGGATTCAGCTCCCCATGGTTCCTTGACTTCTAATCAAACATGCTAATTAGAAGCTCACAGACAAGCCAAGGATGAGAAGAGGGTGGTTTCACCCAGGAGGAGCGCAGAGAGCTATTCTCAACCCCACTCAGCTTGAACATGGCGTTTCAGCCTTTGTTTCTCATCAGCAGGAACTGTTCTGCCCTTGTGACTTCATCTTCTTACCTTCTTATAGTAAAAATCAATACCTTCTCCCAAAAATATTCTTGCCATTGTCTTTATTATGGTTGACAAATAGCCGTCATTTTGGTGTTTGATCAATTGACACTCCATAAAAGCACTAACATCTCCTTTGATTATCATGGTAGGGGATGAACACGTTTGTTAAAATAATTTTAAAAAATGATGTGGCAGGTACCCAAATGATGGTTTTAGTGCTAAGATACTAAATAAAACCAAGTCTGCCCAGAACCATACGATGTACCTACATAGTTTAAGGTGAAACTTTCTCAGGAAAAAATTCATATGAGACTCTGGAAGTCCATATAACCCAGGGGGCAGGGGCAGAGTATGCTGGCTGGTTCATCAGTGTACTGGTTAGTTTTTGTAACTTGGCACAAACTAGAGTTACCTAGGGAAGAGGTAACTTCAATTGAGGAACTGCCTCTATTAGACTGATCTGTGGGGGCATTTTCATAATTGTTGATAGATGTAGGAGGGCATAGCCTATTGTGGATAGTGCCATCCATGGAAAGGTGGGCCTGAGCTGTATAGGAAAGGTAGGTGAACAAGCCATGGTGAGTAATCCATTAAGCAACGTTCCTCTATGCCACAGAGTCTATGGATTCTGACTCAAGCTCCTGCTTTGGCTTCCCTCATGATGGACTAATCTTTAAGCCAAAGAAAGCCTTTCCTGTCCAGCTTGGTTTTGGTCAGTGTTTATCATGGCAACAGGAAAGTCACCACTGTCTTTTCTGATAGTGCTCTTTCCCTTGTCATGAGATGTGGCCATGAAGAAAGCTTAACCTAAGAAAGGGTGGTAATCGTTACAACAGAAGAAGTTTGGAAGACATTTTGACAATATGCATGCTTTTCAGGTCTATGGACAATGACTACAGCCTTGTCTCTAGACTTGGCAGAGATATTAACTATGCATAGCATGTCCTGGAACTTCACAATTCAGATCTCCCTTTCTCCTTTCAGTGCTAGACTCAAGACTCCAGGGTATTCACCACATTCATAGATTTTAAAGCTCAAAAAATTATATATTGCCAAATACATAAATAATAAAAGTTTCGTAAATGAGCTGGGCGGTGGCAGCGCATGCCCTTAATCCCAGCACTCAGGAGGCAGAGCCAGGCAGATCTCTGTGAGTTCGAGGCCAGCCTGGTCTACACAGCAAGATCCAGGACAGGCACCAAAACTACAGAGAAACCCTGTCTTAAAAAACCAAAAAAAATTTTGTAAGTGGGTTTTGGGCTAATGGAATTCTTCCATTTATTCATTAATTTAATATTTATGATACTGAAGACCTACTGGATGCCAGGCGCTTAACCACTAATACTTAAAGTGTTCCTTGCTTGCTCCTCATGTGCTCGGTATCTTAGTGGGTGCCACAGAAGACAAAAGCAGCTGATAGAAAGGTGCTTGGGGTAATGAAGATGCAGAGTGGTGAATGCCTTGAAGAAGATAAGACCGAGCAATGTGATCAGAATCCCTGGTCACACTACCTGGCTTTTGATCTGGCTACTCGCTAGCATTAAGAGGAAATGATATAAAGTACACAAGAAGGAAAAGTGGATTTATTTACAGTATGGGCCTGTGGTGGTTTGAAAGAAAATGGCCCCTAAAGGGACTGGCACTGTTAGGAGGTGTGGCCTTGTTGGAGGAAGTGTGTCACTGTGGGGGCGGGCTTTGAGGTCTCTTTTGCTCAAGCTTCCCTCAGTGTGACTGGCAGTGAGTTTCCTGTTGCCTGCAAGATGTAGAACTCTCAGCTCCAGCAACATGTCTGCCTGCATGCCACCATGCTCCCTTCTTGATGATAACAGACTGAACCTCTGAAACTGTAAGCGAACCACCCCAATTAAATGTTTTAGTTTATAAGAGTTGCCGTGGTCATGGTATCTCTTCACAGCAATAAGAACCTGGTGTGGGACAGAGAAAAACCAATATTTTTATTTAAAACAGG
>CABHPQ010166093.1:18120-29937 GCA_902168405.1 Peromyscus aztecus
TATTTCTATTCTTGTTTGAGGTATTATGTTTATGTAACTCATTTAAAATTGTAATGGATAATTAAAAAATAGATTAATAATTAGTCATCTATGATAATCACATTTGTAGCCATGTTAGTTAAGTCTTCTAGGTATACATAGACATATTTCAGATAGATAGGTAGTCTTCAAACACTTCAAAGACCTACAGAATATGGCATTTAAAATGTTTTAAAAATTTAGACGTTCTGGACAGTGAGACATGTCTGCTCCTGGCAGCACTGGATTTACTTCAGAGAGGAGGATGGGCATCAAAGACACTCCATATGGAGTTTATCTTCACCTTGGCAAAGATAGCCATTTGGACAAAAAACTGTTCTTGCCTGGACTGCTTGATTGACTGGACATGCAAGACCCATGGAAGGATGACCACTAAACTTTCCTTGACAAGATGGTCCTTCAGGTTCCTGCTTCGCAGAAAAAACTGCCAGATATTCTACAGGACACTGAAAAAAAAATGACGGAGAGACTCTAGCCCTGTGAGCTGAAGACAGATGCCCCAACTTTACAAAGGAACATTAGGTGACTGTCCAGGCTGTCAGCTGTCTCTGTCTACCCCACAAGACTCCCGAAAGTTGCTTGCATCCTTCTCCCATTTCTCAGGTAATATTATATCCTTCTGAGGTCTTTGATGTGGTTGAAGACTAGATACTTAGAATTTTCCTTAGTTATGATAAAAGATAAGTTAGATATAAAACCTTAAACTCACAAATATGATAGATAGGATATCTTCTTTAATATTGTAACTGTAATTCTTGCTCGATAATTGTTTTGTTATATGTAATTTTACTATGTTAAAGTTAAAACCTTCCTTTTTGAAAAAGAAGAAAAGGGGAAATGCTGTGGGATGTTCTGTATGACAAATATGTTAATAAATAAAGCACTGATTGGCCGGTAGTCAGACAGGAAGTATAGGCAGGACTAACAGAGAGGAGAATTGAGGGAACAGGAAGGTGGAGCAGGAGAGACTGCCAGCCACCGCCAGGACAAGCAGCATGCAAAGATGCCGGTAAGCCACGAGCCACGTGGCAAGGTATAGATTTATAGAAATGGGTTAGTTTAAGATATAAGAACAGTTAGCAAGAAGCCTGCCACGGCCATGCAGTTTATAAGTAATATAAGCATCTGAGTGATTATTTTATACATGGATTGTGGAACTGCGGGCCTTGGTGGGACCTGGAGAGAAGCTCTCCAGCAACAAGAACCCTAAGACAGGCCCAGACCAGGTAGTGTTATTATCTGTCTCTACCTTCCCCACCACTACACTTCATACAAAGAACAGAACAAAAACCAGGAAATGTACACATTAGATGTGACTGTCCACTCCAATGACATAGATGAGAGCCTGTCCTTCTCCCAGGTGCTGGGCCTTCTGGGAATTGTCTTCATTCTTGGAATGACATTTCCTATAGGGAGCTGGGCATGGGAAAGAAGTTTGTTTGTGTATTAATCAATTTATATTTTAAATTGTAATGTCTAGGGACTCTGTTACAATGAGACAGTGGCTCTGGGAAGAGGGTGGCCCCCAAGAGTGAGGGAACATGTGTCTGTGGAGAATGATGTTCGAGCTGGGCTTTGGCACGAGGGAGCCAGCCTTGCAGTATTCAAGGTGAAGAACTTTCTGGCTGTTACAGTAATAAATACTGCAAAGTAGGACTAAGTTTCTTGTACTGAAGAACAGAAGCAGGAAGCCAGTGTGGATGGGTCACAGTAAAGGAGGGTGAGGCAGAGGAGACGGGGAAGGTGGGGGAGAGGGAGAGTGTTGTATCAGGTGCGGATCTGTACGTCACAGCAGGTGTTTTAGAGAGGGGGATCACATTTCTATTACATCTATTTTGTGTGTATGTGTGTGTGTGTGGGTAGTTATACGTATGGGTGTGTGCCATGGCACGCATGTGGAGGTCGGAGGACAGCTTGCCAGAGCTGATTCTCTCCTTCCACCACATGGGTCCCAGAGATGGAACCCAGGCTGCCAGGTTTGGTGGCAGGCACTTTTACCAGCTGAGATGTCTCACCGACACTTAGATTTCATATTTTTTGTGCAGCAGAAAAACCACTGAGAAGATTGAAGCAGGGAAATAAAATGACATATTTAGTTTTAAAGACATAGTTCACCTGTCTGAGGAAAACCGTAGAATGGATGGTGAGGGAAGAGGAGGGAGTATGGCTCAGAAAGAGGGTTTGCAATTGCCCAAGTGGAAGATAAATTCTCATTCAGGTAGTGAGTTTGTGGCAGATCCTGGAGCAAAGATTTCAATTTCATTCCAACAGCAAATGGATTAAGTACAATTGAAAAATATAAAAAGAAACGAGCAGTTGTTGTTTATAAAGTGGTTCATGTTTTTCCAGGCTCTACCCCACCTCCTTCATTGTACCATTTTATTCTGCAAAATCATCTGAGGTAGAGCCCATCATCCTTCATTGCATTTGGCAGATGAGGAAGCCGTTGCTGTAAAAATCGGATAGTATTGTTCGTATCCACGCATAGCGAGAGCCAGAGGGGCAGAGTGGAGCTTCACCCAGACTACTCTAACTCCAAGAGACCGCAAGGCACTAAGATCAGTCCTGTTGCTGATAGTAAGGAGCAGGGCAGCTCAGTGGTTATACAGGTGGGTGTTGAGCCCAGGAAGACTTAGTTCCCAGTCTGGTTCTTTTGCTTTAGAATTCTGCGACCTTGGGCAAGTGGCCTCATCAACTTTTCATTGCCTCTGACTCTGCTCTATAAATAGAGAATAATAGCAGTAGATTTTAGTTCCCAGAGTTACTGATTTCACATATGCAGTTTAGAACTGTGCTTGTCACAGGAAGCATTCAGTAAATATCATTACTATCACTGAGAATGGGAACCACACTTTGGATGATACCACGAAGACAGCGGGTTCTCCTCTCCCTTCTGTGTGGCTGACAAGCTTAGCCTGGAGCAGAGATTCAAAAGAGGTTTGCTGGGCATTTATATTTCACTGGAAGCCAGATGAATCTTGTTCCTTCTTATTCCAAATGAGCTTGGAGCCCCCAAGTGACCCTTCTCTCCCAGAGTGCCCAAAGCATCCATGTGTCTCCCTAGGAAGGTTTGGTGTAACCAGAGGACCACTGAGTATCTTCCATTGCTGCAGCGTGACAGGCCGTTGGGGAAGGGCCATAACGTGAGTTCTTAAAAAGTGGGGTAAGAGTCTGATGAGCTGGGGTAGTTAGTAGAGGTCTCCGCCCCCCCTGCCCCCCCCCCGCCCCCACCCCCCCACCCTCCGTCATATGGGGGAGAGCCCAGGAATGAAAACAGCGTGAGAATATGGAAGGGGGATACCCTGGAGCTGGAATCACCTGACATTTGGGGATTTGAACCTGGGTCTTCTGGAATTGCAGCAATTGCTTGTAGCCACTGGGCCACCTCTCCAGCCCTGCAATCCGGTTTTATAGAACAGATAGCAGCAGTGTCTGAGAGAAAGGAAACAATGCAGATTTTCCAGATCTCTGGAAGAAAAGAAGTATGTGTGTGTTGAGGGGCGAGGGGGGGCGGAAGCGGGGACGGGGGCGGGGGGGGGGTGGGGATGCTGCTCAACTGGACAGAAGTCCTAACTCAGTCAGAAAACCACACGTTCACTCTTTTCAATGGCTCCTCGGCGTCTGCGCTGTCACATGATGGTCAGCAGGGGGCAGCGTAGCCAACGTATCACTGTGAGTGAGGGGCTGTCAGCTTTTCAGCCGAGGGTCCTGAAAAAAGTTTATGATGCCTGAAACTACAACCGTTTGTGCAGGTTCTGAGGATATCCCACCTCTTCCCTTTTCTTTGGAGTCCTATCTCTTCTCTGTGTTTCCAGAGTTTTCTCCTTCCTTGCTTGCTCTGCTGTCTCGGGTCCACATTCCTTGCCTTTTACCTCTGAAAAGCATGCCAACACCCACTGCTTCCTTGGATCTTAGAAATATTTTCTGAGAGACAGGTCAAGCTAAACACTGACTGTTGTGCAGACCGAGAAACAGGTCTAGAGAAGTTCCCGGTCCCTCAGTCCGCAGTCTTTGTTCCCGTGTCCTTACAGGCTGACTGCAAAGGCTTACAGTGTTTATCACTGCAAAGAGGTCTCTCCAAACCCCAGGGTAGCACACACCTTTTTGAATCATAGCAAAAGTTTCCAAAGCAATAAACAGGGAAGGGGCTTCCTCAGAAGCATGGCCTCAAGGGTCTTATGCATTTTATGAGGCCCCAGACTGAAAGGATGGAAAGTCCAAGCCTTGAACTCTAAGGGCTCTGCATACACTTAGTTGGCTGGACTGTGCTAGCAAACACTAAGCAAATACTGTGGGCCGTGTTGAAGTGTGGGGCTGTGAGAAAGTCCCTTCTCTTTAAACCCCAGTGTCCCCTCATGGAAGGGCTGACTGTGGTACTGATGTCTCAGAATAGTATAAGTGCCCACCTGGCTGCTGACGTGGCTCTGGGTTGGTTTCAACCTGGCCTTCAGGGCCTTGATCTCTTTTGCTCTCTGTGTGCTTTTTCTGTTTGGAGACCTGTAACTCTGGCTGGCCTGGAACTCACAGGGATCCACCTGTCTCTGCTTCACAAATGCTGGGCTTAAAGGAGTGCGCCCTCCATGCCCAGCTCTCATATACCTTTTGACATGCTGTATCCATCCTCAGGGGAAGTTCAGGCTAGGCTGCTGGGGGATGAGAATCACGTGGTATGAGTTCAGTTTTCAGACTAGGCTCAGTCAATAGATCCAGAACAAGTGAGAGAACCCAACTAAGATCAACAGAACCCCATCCCTAACCCACTACTGACCTCAGGACCACAAGAATGTCCATGTTAGGCCGGAAGAATTGCCTGGCTGACCCTTAGAGATGCATGAGCAGTCACACTTATTTGTTAATGATGCTTGGGAGGGGCACTTTGTCATCATTGGCTAGTTGCTAAACACTTAAACACAAACTGATTGAAGGATGAAGCACAAGCTTGGTAGGATGATTTCACAAAGTTACTAACTATATTGCCAAATACTTAAAGTAACAGTGGTAACTTTAAGACTCTTAAATCTAGCAGCTGACAGATAGTGGTTCAGAGAAGACACTGGAGTAAGATGGACCAGTTCCAAATTCCTATTCCACCTCGGATGGGATTTCTAAATTTATCTATGCCCTCATACCCTTTTCTGTAAGATGGGGATAACAATGGGCATAAAGTGGGTTAATAAATGTGGGGTGTCTCGTTTGGTACCTGGTACATGATGAGCAGGCAATTTAAACACTAAGCATTGTTAATAGTTATCTTAGTTACTTTTCTGTTGCTGTGGCAAAACACCATGGCCAAGGCAGCTTACCTAAAAAAAAAAAAAGTGTTTCATTGGGCTGATGGTTCAGAGAGTTAAAGTCCGTGATGGCAGAGCAAAGGCAGAGCAGCAAGAATAGCTGAGAGCTCACATCTTGATCCACAGGCAAGAGGCGGACAGGAAGAGGCACACTGGGAACAGAGCGAGTCTTTTGAAACCTGTTAGCCTGCCCCCAGTGACACACCTCCTCCAACAAGGCCACACCCCTGCATCCTTCACAAACAGTTCCACCAACCAGAGACCAAGTATTCGAACATGAAACTATGGGGGTCATTCTCATTCCAGCAAACACTGTAGTGATGATTAAATATCCAAAGGCTATCTGTCTACATGACCCCGTGATTGTCATAGGTTGAACTGGCACTCTAAGACAGAGTGTCACAATTCAGTTAAGAGTTTGAAAGTAGAATTATAACACACACACACACACACTTTTTTTTGTTGTTGTTGTACTGGGGATCAAACTCAGTGCCTCGCACATATTAAACAACCATTCTAGTACTGAGCCACATCTTCAGGCTCAGGCCTTTTTTGTTTTATTTTGAGATAAAATCTTGCTAAATTCCCATGCTGGCCTTGAACTTACTATGTATGCCAAGGAAGCTTTCATCATGTAATCCTCCTGCCTTAGACTAGCTTCAGACTCTCAAGTAGCTAGAATTACAGGGTTGCACCCACATGATTTTTTTTTAAGTAACATTTACAATGCATTGTAACTTAAAGTACCTCCTAGGATAAATTTCTTGATTAAAGAATCTTCTGGATTACAAGTTATAACTTATAATTGTGAGTACTGAACTAAAATTGACTGTATTTTCTAAAAGGGAAACTGGTATTGTAGACAGGGGCATAAATCTTTTTCTGAGTGTAATAACTCACTTTGTCTTTTGTTGAGAACTAGGAAGCAAGACAGTTGTCCACCAGAGCCAAGGTGAGAAAAATAACCACCTGCTGTGTCCTCTCTGAAAAGGTTTAACCAAACAGAAATCCTCAAAAGAAAACCAGCCTCAGGTTAAAGTTCAGGGTGGAACTTCAGGATCCACTTCCTTGCCAGCTCTCAGACTACACCCATCGTTGTTTGTTTCTTCTGGACAAAGAAGAAAAACCACGGTGAAGGGGCTGGGGAGTGGCTCCGTTGATAAAGGGCTTGTTGTGAAAGCATGAATGCCTGAGCTTGATTCCTAGGACCCATGTTAAAAAGCCAGGCACAGTAACCCACACTGGAGGGGAGGGACAGGATGAGCTGAAGGTCTGGTCAGCCAGTCTAACTGAACTGTTGCTCTCCGGGTTCTGTGAGAGATTCTGTCTGAGACAACCACTCTGTCGATGTCTCTGAGCAGATTTAGTCTGTGTGAGCACCCACTAATTTTCCCGACTCTTAACTGATTTAATTAAAAATAAAAATATACTTGACAAAAATGTCATGATGATATCTAGTACCATATATGTTAATTAAAAACATTATATATATATATATATATATACATATATATATTTTTTCCTTTTCCCCAAACTGATTCTTTGGCTTTCTTTTTTGTTTCCTTTTGGTCATACCACGAGAGTATGTGGTAAATGCTTCATACCTGTAAACGTCCATGAAACTCTGCACACAGTATGGAGGGATTCACAGTACCTGGATCCACTAGGAAGTTGCATGTGGATCCAGATTGAGGGTTCTATTTCAGAGAAGTAGTATGTTTCCCAAATCCCGTTATCTGGGTGTGGGTTGTTCCCACCTCCTCTCACACAGCTCAAACACTGGCCTTGTGTTCCTGACTAGGGCACTTGTATGTGCATTTCTAACAGTCTCAGAGAACGAGCCAGATAGCACTGGACATCCACACAGAAGCCTCCCCTGTGGGTGGTGTCTCAGGGAACGAGCCAGATAGCACTGGACATCCACACAGAAGCCCCACCTGTGGGTGGTCTGCAGCTATCCTGGCTCCCAAAGGGCTAGAGAGAAGAGCTGAGATCGAACCAAGGTTACTGAGTGAGTGTCAGTATTTTTCACTCACTCCTGGTGATTTGAGATCCCTAGGCTTCACCTTCCCCCAGTGCAACCCCCTGAGAGAAACCCTGTGGTTTGGTGGTTTATATCTCACTTGGGCTGGTGGGTACCATGTCTGACAGTGCCCCCAGCTGTGCATGCAGAGTTCTCCTGGATTGGCTGGTATTTGGACATTATTGGTTGTTAAATATTATGGATTTCAACACTGGCTGAAAAGTGACAGAATCCTAATGTTTTTTATTGAATTTCTCCAAACCCAGGGGAGGAACCGCAGCCAGTTTTTCTGTGTGTTCCAGTCTCTTATTTTCTCTTTCTCATCTAACCATCTCTACTCAGCAATCCACAGCAAAAGATGGTTGTTTCCCCATAGCTCCCAATTAATTTCATTTCAAGCCTGCAGCCGAGCACAGCCCAAGTCTCTGAACTACGATGTAGAGCTCTTGCAAGGGAAAGTTTCATGAGCTGGTAGAGAGCAGAGTCCATCTCTGGCCCAGCCAGCTGTGTTTAGGGGGTTCTAGGCACATTACGTAAGCACAAGCACATTTAGCATGGCCCTGTAAGTGACAAGGGGTGGGCAGTTATTTGAGAAGGGCGCTGTTGTAGGTGGCTTCTGCAATGACTTGTTCCTGGTGACACACGTCTATGCCAGCCTCTCTCCTCAAGTAAGGGCTGGATTTAGAGACTGGCTTCTAGTGTATGGATAGTCTCAATGGCTGAGATGCCATCTCTAAAACTGGGTTACAAGACTAGACCCTCCATCTCACTCACATTCTTCCTGGTTCACCTCTGCTCGCTCTGAGAAAGCAAGCTACCACATGTGGCCCCCGGCAGAGTCTATGAGGCAAAGACCTGAGGATGGCCTCTGCCAGCTATCCTACCAACACCCCGTGGAAAGATCTTCCCACTCATGCCAAGAGATGTCTGCAGTCCTGGCTTGCTCTCTGATTGCAGTCCTTGGAGGTTCCTTGAAACAGAGGCACCCTGCTAGGCCTTGCACAGATCCCTGAGCTACAGAAATGACTGGACAGCACGTGCTGTTTTAGGCCACCTTGGCTTCATCCTTCCACAAGTCCACCCCTAGACTACTAAGATTTCAGGTGGCTAATTATGCAGCCCAAGATGGCTAATACAGGATGTTCATGGTTGCAGAGACTCCGGGATCAGAGCTGGCATCTTGTCCTCACTGTGCAACACAGCAGCTTGTGAGTGCTTGCATGAGTTACAGAACTTCGGCAAGTTACACTCTCACCTCTAAGATAGATAATAGTAACTCATACAGTTGTTGTAAGGCTAAATGAGATAATACAAGCCCAGTTAATGCAGTAGGTGAAGCTATACAAAACAAATCAACAGATTAATATTAATTAATTAGCAATTATTAATTCATATTTACAGTATCATGAGGTTTGCCTAGATGCCTGAATTTTCAGGAACTGGAGGGCTGGCTCAGTGATTAAGAATGTGTGCCAATCTTGCAGAGGACCCAAGTTCAGATTCCAGCACCCTGTTGTGCAGCTCACAACCCTCTGTAACTCCAGTTCCAGGATATCGAATGACCTCTTCTAGCCTCCTTGGGTACCTGCATATAGGTGTACATAAGGACACAGACATACACACAAACACATAATTAAAACAAATAAAATACTTATACTTAAAAAAATAAGTACTTAAAGACTTAAAGAAAACTTAAAGAGCTTTCACATGTCTGTTAATCCTGCTCACATGGGCCATTGTTACCTTGGCTTCCTCTTACAGAAAGGATCTAGAAAAGAACATAAAATACCAAGCAATCTCCATGAGGTAAATAGGTACTGAACTACACAACAGTGAGCTATTTTCATTTTAGATATTATAGTAAAGCACAATTTTGTATCATGGAGATGCTGACTAAAAGCAGAACCAGTGCTTTCAGATTCCAAACCTCAAAATATATTTGAGTTGATGGAATTGAACTTGATTTTGCAGTTCCCTTCCACAGAAAGGCATCAGACAACTGTCCACAGCCAATTATTTTGTGGGTTGCAATGCCAGGGCACCACGCAGGTGGCAATCCATCACAAAGACGGATCCTGAAGATGACGCTCACAAGGGTAATCATCAATGCTTAAAAGGTTTCTGCCTTCTGAGGGCAAAGCCCATGATGTCAGCAGTTCCATGGGATTTGCTTATTAATTCCAAACACAGACGCACAGTGACTACGTTTGTAGTCTTCCCTGGGACATTATTTTTCTCCTGCCAGGAGCTGCAAGTCTCCACAGTGCAGAGACGTTCACAGATTTCTCCACCTTACCTCATGTCTGTCTTTTCTGCCCTCCATCCCAAGGCCACTGCTCAAGCCCACATTTCTTACTTTCCAAAGCCATGACTCTATTATAAAGGCCCCTACCCCTGTGGCTCAGCCTACCTACTCCTCTCTTTGGTTCACTCATTCTAGTGAGCTTCCTCCTTCCTGGCTGCAGACTGGGGACAGCTTCCTGAGCACTCAACATTCGCTGTCCTAAAGCCAAGCCCAACAGAAGCCTTTCTCTGTTTGAGATGCTGGTACTGTTTGCTGAGAAAACGATGGAGAAAGAGTAAGTGAGGAAAGCATGGGTGAGATATCTTGCCCTCCCTCCAAAAATTCCCAAGTTTGCTGAGCAGGACCTGCTGCTCTGTGTAGCAGGGTCGTTTGGGGTCTGTTGGGGTCACCACAATTCATCTCCCCATTGCCCTCTCATGTCCCTAAGAATGCTGGAGGAAATTGTGTGTGTGTGTGTGTGTGTGTGTGTATGTGTGTGTGTGAGTATATGTATGTATTTATGTATATGTATCTATCAATGTCTATATAACAGTCATATGTAAAATGATACATTCTAAAAAATTCATCATTAAGTGATGGATGGCATCCTTGTGTGACTGTCATAAAGTACACTTACATAAGCTAAGATACTGACAACGTTGCTAGGCATTCTAGTTTCATTTCTGTTGCTGTGACAAAATGCTCTGACAGAAATCAACTTAAGGGAGGAAGGGCTTATTTGGTTTATGATCACAGATGTCAGGGTAGAATCCTGAAGCAGAAACCATGCAAAAAACACTGCTTGCTGGCTCACTTGCAGACTTATGTTTAGCTAGCTTTCTTCTACCGCGTAAGATCACTTGCCCAGGGATTAGTGCCTCCCACAGTGGGCTGGGCTCCATCAGTTAACAATCAAGACAGTTCTTCATAGCTGTGCTCACAGGCCCACTGGCCAATCTTATCTGGGCAATCCATCGATTAAGATCCCCTTCTCTCATGATAATGAGCTGTGTCAAGTCAACACCAGGACAAGGGGACATCTCAAACTAGACATTTCTAACATCTTAGAGCAGGAAGTGAGGCTAATTTATGCCAAAGGCTTCTTGGTGTTTGCTGAGCTCTTTCCAAGTTGCTGCCCTTGGACTAGAAGAGGCAGATGAAAAGTAATCTCTAGGCAACAAAATAGTCCCTGGAAAGGAACAAAGGTCTTAGACAAAGGTTGGAAGGGGTCAACAAGAATTCCCCTTTTTTTGCCTTGCCGGAGTGGAAAAGACAGAGCAGAGCTGTTGGGGTGAAACACAAGCCAAATGAACAGAATAGCATGGTGCTCAAGCAAGCCTTCTGCAGGGGGACCAAATGAAATGGCGGACGAAATGAGCAGAGCAGACAAAAAGAGATGGAAGACTGTGAGGAAAAGCAACCCGGGAGCCTCGCAAGATTTCACTGCTTCCAGCTATAGAGGAAATTACCAAGAACACGAAGTCAGTGAGAAAAAACCAAAAGCAAAACACTTCCGTGATGAATTTGATGAACCAAAAGGTGAATTAAATGTCAGGCCAAGAACTAATGCTGTGTTAACTCTCCTTTCTAATTTTTATTAACGTGTTAGTTGTCCATATTAATGAGGCTTAGTATGTTTCAGCACGTGCATACAAGTGTGCATTGAACAAGCCAACATGTAAAGCTTTTTGCAAACTTAGCACCTGGGGACTCTTTAGAAACAAAACAAAAATCTTAAAATCATGTATTAGTGCCAGGTGGTGGCGCACGCCTTTAATCCCAGCACTTGGGAGGCAGAGGCAGGTGAATCTCTGTGATTTCGAAGCCAGCCTGGTCTACAGAGCGAGTTCCAGGACAGTCAGGGATACACAGAGAAATCCTGTCTTGAAAAACCAAAAAGAAAAAGCATTAGTGGGAAAGTCACAGTAAAAGTATTCCAAATGCATCAGCATGTATAATGACAGCAAAGTTTGTGTTTGCCCAACTAGGAGAGAGAGCATCTGTTTCATTCCAGACTCTAGTAGTTGATACATAGGAGGCTGTAGGTGGGAGCAGGATGTGCATTTGGATCCATCTCAGTTTGTGTGTGTGTGTGGAGGGGGGAGCAAACGGGATCTTGCAAGTGCTGTACCTCTGAGCTACACTCCTGGCTTTTGAATTTTTTTTTTTTTTTTTTTTTT
>CABHPQ010166093.1:30037-40183 GCA_902168405.1 Peromyscus aztecus
GAACTCACTTGGTAGCCCAGGCTGGCCTCGAACTCACAGAGATCCTTCTGGCTCTGCCTCCCGAGTGCTGGGATTAAAGGCGTGCGCCACCACCACCCGGTTGGCTTTTGAATTTTTAAGACAAGATCTTAGTATTGTGCTTAGGCTGGCCTTCAATTAATTCTCTACATGGCCCACACTGGCTTCAAACTTGTAATGTTCTTGTCTCAGCTTCTTCAGTGCTAGGGTTACAGGCATATACCACCATGTGTCCAGCATCAGTTCAATTTTAGATGCTGGTGAAGCAGCTGCTATGATTGGGGTGGTTTGTTACCACCCAAACTTATATTGAGCCTTGATTCCTCCATGGAAATATAGAAACATGGCCTTGAATTAACTATTTTTCTACTGCTGTGATAAAGTACCATGACCAAAGCAGCTTAGGGAAGCAACAGCTTATTCTGGGCTTACACTTCCAGACAGAGAAAGAGCCCAGCATCATCATGGCAGGGAAGCATGATGAAGCATGTGGCAGAAGCCGAAGCTGAGGGATCTCAACTACAACAGAAAGCTGAATGCACTGGAGATGGCAGCAGGTTTGAAGCCTCAAAGCACACTCTCAGTGATGTACTTCCTCCAGCAAGGCCACACACATCCTAAGCCTCCCCAAACATTGTCACCAACTGTGGACCAAGTATCCAAATGCCAGAGAATATGGGGGACAACTCATTCAAGCTACTGCATACTGGTGGAACACACCTGGGCCATGGGTATGGAGTCTTATGGATGGATCTGTGCCTTTCTCACATGAATGATTTCTTATTATTGTGGACTTGCATGAATTACTGCAGGGCTGTGATAAGGAAAATTCATCCCTCGTATTCTCTTACATGCCCCCACTTGCCCTTCTGCTTTCTACCAGGAGTTGAGGCAGAATGAGACCCTCACCAAAAGCCAAATTGGTGCCATTGCCATGCTCTTAGACTACAGTTCCAACTGTTTTGTTATAGCAACACAAAACAGAACAAGAAGCATCCTAATGAAGATACTGAGCAGGAAGTTGGATATTTCTAGAAGAAACTAGAGGCTGAAAGGCAGATCTAGTCTAAAGACACACGTTCGAGGTCACTGATATGTAGATGATATTTAAGACTTGAGAACAGATGAGGTCTCTCAGGAAGTGAGTACAGAGAAGAGGCCTATGCTGGCTGGCTAGTTTTATGTTAACCCGACACAAGCTTGAGTCATTTTGTAAGAGGGACTCTTATTGATAGATGAATTATGTAGGAGGCACCAGCTCACCATGGGTGGTACTACCCCTGGACTGGTGGTCCTGAGTGCTCTAAAAAAGCTGAGCAAGCAATGGGGAGCAAGCCAGTGAGCAACACTCGTCTATGATCATGGTCTCTGCGTTGGTTTTTGCCTCCAGATTCCTGTCCTGACTTCCTTCAGTGGGGGATGGTGATAAACTGAAATAAACCCTTTCCTACCCAAGTTGATTTTGGTCATACTGTTTTATCACAGTAATAGAAGTCCTAACTAAGACAAGGGCCAAGGAATGTGTACTGGTTCACTCTAATATCAAGAAATCATAGACAGGCATATGCTAAATGCCTGTATTCCCAACACTCAGGAGGCTCAGGCAGAAGGACCATGAGTTTGAGGCAAGCCAGAGCCACATAGCAAGATTTAGGTTTCTGGGCTGCATAGGAAAAAGTTCAGGCAGGTAAGGATAGTGGACTAGAGAGTCAGTCAGAAGGAGGAGACTCAGGGGGCTAGTGTTTGGGACTCTAAGGCACTGTTATCTATGACAAGCAAGAGATTAACTGTATCAGATACAGCTGAAGAATCAAAGCAAGCTGAGTCTCAAGGCTCGTCTGCCGTCCTTACCTGTGCAGACACCAGGCTGCCAGCAGACAGTAGAGTCCTGAAGCTGATTGGAAGGGCCTTCAGAGAAACAGTTGGAGAGGAACTGGAACAGCATGGAGAGAGAATTTCCAAGAGGTTTTGTTGCAAACGAGCAAGGAAGGGGATGGTAGCTGCCTGAAACCCTGAGGTGGAGAACATGTCTGCCAATCCTTGTTCTGGAAGAAAGGTAACCTTGAGAAAAGTCTCGACTTCTAAGCCTGTTTTCTTGTCTGTGAGACAAGGACATTGTTCATTAAATCGTTCCTTCATTTAACAGTTATTGATTGCTCACTATGTGCCCAAAGCCAGAAGTGCAGAGATCAATATCTGCCTGTCCTTTCAAGGCTCAC
Source organism: Peromyscus aztecus (assembly GCA_902168405.1). Classification (NCBI taxonomy): domain Eukaryota; kingdom Metazoa; phylum Chordata; class Mammalia; order Rodentia; family Cricetidae; genus Peromyscus; species Peromyscus aztecus. Next base: position 32,275 of record CABHPQ010166093.1, read on the forward strand.
CGTCTAACAGCAGTCGAATTGATGGGAAACAAATCATTGGAATAGTTAGAGATCAATGTCAGGTGCCTGCTGGAGGGAGAGGGAGGAGTCACATCTGACTGGATGTGGTTGGGAATGTCTCCTCAGCACATGGACTCACCATGGTTGAGAGTAAAATCTTGGAAAGCACAAGATAAGAGGAAGAGGTGAAGAGAGACAGAATGGGGGCACAGAGAGGGGTAGAAAGAGAATCAGAAATCTGCTGGGACTCTGCAAGACACCTCGCACACCACTCCATCACTCTGCCTTTGACACAGCTCCATACCACTCCATCACTCTGCCTTTGACACAGCTCCATAGCCAACCTCTGCCACGTGCCAGGTCCAGATAGGACTTCACAGGCTAGCCCCCAAATTTCCATAGGCACCCACCACCCATCCAAGTTAGACTTGGCCTCTGAGGTGAAACCAATTGCTTGTCTAATGCCAGCATGTATACCAGCAATTTGCTAACTACAAAACACTTTCTCCAAATGCAATGTGGTTTTAGTGGGGCTCCTTAATGACATGAAATACAAACCCAGTTCAATACAGACAGTTCAGAATTTGAAGTGCATTTTGGTAAACATACACAAATATATAATCCATTTTCAAAATTTTATTTATATGGATATATAAATAAATATATATATTTAAAGACAGGGTTTCTTTCTGTAGCCCTGGCTGATCTGGAACTCACTCTGTAGACCAGGCTGGCTTCAAACTCAGAGATTGGCCTGCCTATGCTTCCTGAGTACTGGGATTAAAGGCATGTGCCACCACACCTGATTACAAAATCCATTTTAATAGACATAAAATCTCTTTTCAAATTGAATCTAAGATGGCTGCACATTCCTGAAAATCATTTGTGTGTATGGTTTAGCTGAACAAAAAAGCCATTTCGACAATGGATTGGAGTTTGGATGAATTTAGGAATGGGGGAGATAGTCTTCCTAGTGACATTTTAAAGTTTTAGGAAGTATTTCATGTACAGAGTAAAGAGAAAAATATAACAGTGGTGTACCCACTACCCAGATTTTTAAAGTACTAACATTTGCCATTGCTTCGGGGCTTAATAAAGAGACTGAAACATTACAGACCCAACTGACGTCCCTTTTACCCCTTTCATAGTCCTGATTCCTTCAACTTTCCCAAAGGACACTCTTTCCTCAATCTCCCTCACCCATATTTGGATAATAGTCCTTTTCTGTTTGTACCAAAATGCACTAAACAGAATTACTTCCTGCGTTTTTAAACCTTACATAAATGATAGATAATACAAAGCAAAAACTGTTTTGCGACCAGCCTTCATCATCTCTGTTTGTGAATGCATCCACAGTGATATATGTGGCATTTTGCAGCCTGTCTAGATTCTCTGGAAATCAGTCCAGATTGCTGCAGGCAGCCAGCAGATAGAGCAGACAGAGTCTCGGTGGCAGATAGGAAATCATTTGGCCTCAAACATCTAACCCTCCTCCATTCCTTCTCTTCCTTCTCTGCTCCCCCACCTTTCTTCCCTTCTTGCTCTATTGATGATCTTGAATATATAAAGGAACAGAGGCAGAGAGGAAACCCCTGAGAGGGAGGTCTATGTTCAGCACTCCAGCTCAAAACAAAAACAAAAACAAAAACAAAAACAAAAACAAAAAACCAAAAAAAAAAAAAAAACCTACCTCAGCATTTTGGCATCTTTCTAGGCATAGCAAACACATACCATGTCGGTACTTGCTGTTTGTTTGGTCATCTTAACACCGCCTCATGGCTCTTCCTTGCCCAAGGTTACAAAGCTAGGCTGTGGAGAGCCTAGGCACTCAGCTTTGAGAGCCGGTGTGTTTCACTACTCACCAAGAGGCGCCACACTGATCCCTGTGAGCCACAGTGTTAAGTGAGCTCTTAATACTACAACTCCCCGGGGCTGGCACTTTAACAAGTTGGATATTGATTCCAGTTAAAAATAAAGTGCTGTGATGATGCCTAATAATGAATAGTAATGACGCAGGGTGGGGAGTTAGTTCAGTTTTCTCACTTGATATTTAACAACCCTTTCATTTACAGCTTCCTCTGGGAAATTTGTTTGACTGTCTCACAATGGGCCCTAATTCTTTAAGAACAAAAACGGCTACTTCTTTCTCTCTTGAGGATTTCCTGTTGAGGCAGAGCAGGGGTGGAAATCTAATTTCCATGGTCCTCTGTATCCTGGCTCCTCATCATTTTCCCTGGACTGAATTTCCCCCACTGCCAAATCCAGATGCTGAAGACCTCACCTCCCATGGGATGACATTTGGGGTTGAAGCTTTTGGGAGGTGTGTCTGCTATTTGTTGCTATAACAAAACACCCCCAAAGCACAACTCCAGGCAGAAAGGATTTATTTTGACTCTGTTTTGGGGGGTACATTCCACCATGGTGAGGAACTCATGATGGCGGGATTGTGAGCCCGCTGGTTCTAGCTTGGTTTCTGGTATTGCAATAAACACAATAGCCGACAGCAACGTTGGGAGAAAAGGGTTTATTTAGGGGACAGGCTGTAGTCCACCATGGAAGAATGGTCCATCATGAAGGGTAGCCAAAGCAAGAGCTCAAGGCAGAAACATGGAGATGGGAACTGAAGCGAAGAGCATGAAGGAACACTGTTTACTGGCTTGCTTCCTGGTTCTGCTCAGCTGGCTTCCTTATACAACCCAGGACCACTTGCCCAGGGGTGGCAACACTCACCCTGGGCTAGGCCCTCCTCCTGAGGACCTGTGAGTAACTGAGAAAATGTCTCACAGACATTCCTGTAGGAAAATGATGGCGGCGGCAGCGGCACCACCTCCTCTCATTCCGGGTGTGTCAAGCTGACAACCGAGAAGAGCCCTCACATCACACACCTGGACTCACTGCAGCCACACTCGGAAAGTGTTGCAGTGATGAACGCTGATGCTCAGCTTACTTCTGCTTTTTCTTCAGGCTGTATCCCCAGCCCATGGAATGGGGCCACCCAGTTAGTGTAGGTCTTTCCTCTTCAACTAACCTAATGGAGAAAATCCTTCACAGAAACGCCAAGAGGTTTACTTCTGTGGTACTTCTAAGTCGAATCAAGTGGACAAGATGAACTTCACAGAAGGTAAGTGGACTTGGGTGTGGTCAGACTAAAAGAGGCCTCAGAGGAAGGTTGGTTCCTTAGAAGAGACCAGAGAGCTCATTTCTTTTCTCTGTCATGCAAAGACAGAGCAAGATGAGCATCTTAAAAGCCAGGAAGAGAGCCAGGAATTTGGACTTCCTAGCCCCTGGAACTGTGAGAAAGTTGACTTCTACAGTTTAGTCAGTTTATTGCACTATTTTGCCATAGAATCCCAAGATAAGACATTACCTGTGCAACAGTTTGACCTTACTTTCCATCCCTCCATGCAATCCATATCACCCTTCCTCAGGTCTGTTCTTTCACTCATATAATTTTTCCTGAGATAGACTGGTAAACCCTTCTCAGGTAATAGCAATCTTTAAGGTGAAAAATCAGGGCTGTCAGTGGTGGTGCACACCTTTAATCCCAGTACTCTGGAGGCAGAGGCAGGTGAATCTCTGTGATTTCAAAGCCAGGGCTATATAGAGAGACTCTGCCTCTGAAAAAAGAAAAAAAAAAAAAAAAAAGCAAAAACTAAACAAACAAAAGCCAAAAAAAATCAAGATCATTTTTGTTTTAGTCTTTCCCCATATTTTTTTCCTACTGATTTTATCTTCCTTGAACTCCTACAACATGATTTATTTCAAACACCTCAAGTATGGTGTGGTGATACTGTGTTCCCCAATATAGTGCACCCTAATAAACTTATCTGGGGTCAGAGAACAGAACAGCCACAATATTAAACATAGAGGTTAGGCAGTGGTAGCATACACCTTTAATCCTAGCCTTCCGGAGGCAGATATCTTCCTAGGTCTCTGTGCGTTTAAAGCCACACTGAAAATAGCCAGGCATGGTGACTCATGCCTTTAATCTCAGGAACTGATGGCAGGAAGCAGAAAGGTATATAAGGCGTGAGGACCAGGAACTAGAGCCTGATTAAGCTTTTAGGCTTTTGAGCAACAGTTCAGCTGAGATTCATTCTTTATGAGGACTCAGAGGCTTCCAGTCTAAGGAAACAGGATCAGCTGAGGAATTGGCAAGGTGAGGAAGCTGTGGCTTGTTCTGCTTCTCTGATCTTCCAGCATTCACCCCAATATCTGGCTCTGGGTTTGTTTTTATTAATAAGACCTGTTAAGATTCCTGCTACAGTATGGCAAGATTAAATTTCAGGGTGGACTATGTTTTATCCACAAGATGGATAAACCTTTCCGCTTTTTTAGCTTTTTTAGCTCCTGAGTTCATCTCATACCAATATCATTGTCTCTTAAACACTTGGAATTTTTAAGTCACGTTGGTGCTTTCTACATGGAAGACGATGAAGAAGCACATATTGTTCTGTCCATGTGGCCATGACAAAGTACTAAGGTTGGGTGGCTTAAAACAGACTTTTATTTTCTCAGAGTTCTGGTTGCTAAGAAGTCCAAGATGGAAGTGCTGTCTGGCTTAGTTCCTGGTGAGGCCTTTGTTCCTGGCTTGCAGACAGCTACCTCCTCACTGTCCCTTCACTAAGAGGGAAATCAGGGTCCCTTTTGGGTTTTCTTAGTTTTGTTATGAAAGAATTAAGAAAGGATTCAAAATGAAGTCCCAGGACAATCTTATTAGAGCTGAAAAGAAAAACCCCAGGGTGGGCAAGCTGTAAATCTTGAGCTGCCAGGAAAAGAACTGGAGAAGAGGGAGAAAAGAGCCATGCTGTTGAGTTAAGCCTCCCGGGACGTCGGACACATTGCAGACAAGCAGCCATGTGGCAGGGAGGCGGGCTTTAGGAAAAGAACGTAGCACACTTAGAAAAGAGATAAAAAGGAGGAAAAGGCGTACTTCTGAGTGGTTCAGGAAGGCAGGCAGACTTAATGAAGCTAATTAGCTACAACTCAGTGAACAGCTGCACAGAGACCCAGAGTTCTGAGAAGGAAAAGTACAGCCTCTCACTAGAACAGTGGTTCTCAACCTCTGGGTCACGACTCCTTAGGGTCACATATCAGGTATTTATATTACAATTCATAACAGTAGCAAAATTACAGTTATGAAGTAGCAACAAAATAAATTCATAGTTGAGGGGCGTCACCACAACATGAGGAATTGTATTAAAGGGTCATGGCATTAGGAAGGTTGACAACCACTGCTCTGGAGGGATAAATATTCCTCCCATCTATTCTGCATGGCCTAGGTGATCTGCCTTACACACACACACACACACACACACACACACACACACACTAAAAATAACACCAGCTCTATTAGATTATTGCCCGTCCCTTATGGTCTTATCTGACCTTAATCCCTGTCTCCAAAGGCAGTCATACCAAGGGTTAAGACTTTAACATACAAATCTGTAGGAAGGGGACACAACCCAATCTATAATAATGCAATTGTACTTTTTGTTTTTCAGTTTTTTACTTTTATCTTTTTGCTGTGCTGGAGATTGAACTACAAAGTTATTTTAGTTAAAAACATATTTTAGGTTAGCACATTATTGATGACATTAAACTCTTAAGGTTAATTTAAAAATATTTTAATGATATTCATAACCTATAAAATACATCTCAACTTTTCTTCACTTGGTAAGTAATTCAACACCATTTAGTCGGAAAAAGCATGAATCACTGTGAAAAATCTTTTAAAGACAGTTCATATTGGGTGTCAGTCCTGAATATATATTAAAACGTGGGGTAAAGTTTAATTATATGTTGTAGTAATAAAATAGACAAAACTCCTTTTATTACCCAGTATGTGGAATTCTTAAATTTAGACCTAAAGTTGATTTTCATAATATTTGTTTCTATCCTATTACAACTGCACTAAATATTACAATGCAAATATTCTGCCCAATGTTAAAGACGCCAAGTTGGTTATTATTTTTACTCTAGTTTTCTTTCTTTGTGTTTGTATACATATATTCAGACCCACATGTATACATGTGTGTGTGGAAGTCAGAGATCAATGTCAGGAACTTTCCCCAATCATTTTCCCACCTTATTTTTGAGACAGGCTCTTTCACTGAACCTGGAACTTGGCAATTCTGCTAGACTGGCCATTGAGCCCCAGGGAGCCTCCTGTCTCTGCCTCCCTAGTGCCTGGAGGTACTAGTACATGCCACCATGCCTGACTTTTTATGTGGTAACAGGGGAAATTGAACTTAGGTCTTCATGCTTTTTTGCTAAGGACTTTACTGACCCTACATTGTGTTTTGACATCAGAAGGCACTAGGTGAGAATTTAGATCTGAATTCTACTTGAAGATCTAGTGAAGCCCTTGGGGAAACTGGAAAGTTTAGTTCAGGTTTAAATTCCTTATCAACTCTGTAACTTGTCTTTTGTTTGTTTTGATTATTTTACTTCTGGCGACAGAGTCTCGTGTAGTCCAGACTGAGCCGGAATTCAATGTAACCAATAATATATTAGATATACATCAAAGGTGCTCTCCTAACGGCATTTCCCCCCAAATTTGTTACTATAGATATTATAAATGTTAGTTTTCTTTAAAAAGTGTTAGATATTAGTTTCACACATCCAGGTAGCTTCATTTTTCTCTAAAACCTTTTCAACAATCTATTGTTTTGCTTTTATGATAACATGAATGCAGTTCATCTTCTTTTAAAACTATTGGCCGACTCTGCACCTTTCTGACTATAAGTGGGAATGATAGAGTTGAGTGGACATCACTGGCAGCAGTTTGGATTCAGGCAGATCCAAGTTCAAACCCTGACCCTGCTGCTTACTAACTACATGACTTCAGCAAATTGTCTAATTATTTTCAGTCTGAATTCTGTCTATAAAATGGAAACATTAAATGTATTTATGTCATGGAATTAAGAGAATTAAACGTTCTAAAGCAGAACAGTTCTTCAGCACGTTTTATGTTCAATATTGGCATTGTAACTATTTTATTTGGGGCTTTGCTCTTTAGAATATTCATGACACTGTTTATAAACATAGTAATTTTAACAGTTTACAAATCCTTCATATACTATTTGGTCACAAAAGAACACTATTCATGTATAGACACTTTAATACTTATTATCAGGGACGTGGCATCTTGTAGGTCACCCATGGTCTAATGGATGATCCTGTCCCTCTGCAACACTGACAGCTCTATGGAATGAGTGGGCTATAAAAAAAAAAGAAAATAAGGAAGAAGACATAAAATTGGGAGGGGAGTGGAAAGAGGATGAGGATGGATATATTGTACACGTTTGAAAATTCTTAAAGAATAAATTAAATCTAAAAAGAGCCACATTTAAGAAGCAACTGATTCCCACCAACGGCTAAATGAAGAGATGGTACCTAAAGATGTATTATGGGTAGGGGTACAAAATGGTACAACACTTCAGAAAGCTGTTTGGGGCAGTTTTAAAAAGTTACACGTTCAACAGCTGCCATGATTCTCCCCTGCTGGCAGTGCAGCTCTTGAGAAGCTGACCTACTGGATGGCCCAGTTCCTCCACACCTTAACCATTTATTCAAGACTAATGAGAACTCATGCTTACAATGACATGCTAGAATGTTCACAACAGGTTCATTTATAATATCACCAATCCGGAAACTAAACAGATACCCTTAAGTGGGGAAATTGATAAAGTCAACCCAGGGGATGACAAACCACTTTGCAATACAAATACCAGTGGGAAGACAACATAGATGAATACAAGAAGAAGTTGGGAACAAAAAGTCAAACTGTAATGACTGAACTTATGTGAAATTCTAGAATAGGTAGAACTAAACTATGGTGACAGGAAATACATTAATAGCTGCTTTCTCTCTCTCTCTCTCTCTCTCTCTCTCTCTCTCTCTCTCT
>CABHPQ010166094.1:0-43163 GCA_902168405.1 Peromyscus aztecus
TCCTTCTTCTTCTTCTTCTTCTTCTTCTTCTTCTTCTTCTTCTTCTTCTTTTTCTTCCTCCTCCTCTTCCTCCTCCTTCTCGTCCTTCTCCTTGGTGTGGATTCAGACTACTGGATCCATTCACTCTCAGGCAGAACAGACAGCAGCTGTTCACCTGGTTCTGTGTTCCTAAGGGTATCTTCCCCTTTACTACTTTAATAAATCCTTGTTACCCCCTTAAACAGACTTACCTGGATGTCCCATAATAGGAGAGGATCAAGGAAGACACCAGGTACCAACCTCAGACTTCTACACATATCTGTGTGCACTTACTTGCACATACACACACTCCCTCACACACACATGTGCAAAACAGACAAAAAAAGGCCCCGAGAAACCATCCTCAATAATTCAAAAACAGAGCAGCCTGTAAAACTTCCAATCTGTACATCACACTTCAACCCTTGGGTTTTGTAAGCCGCCCAGTAGACACCCTCTTCATAATAATAATATCATAATGTGCACCGACTACTAACCTTTAGTAACACTGAGCAAAACAATAATGAGGATAATGGTTCCTTTTGAATTTCAAACCCAGCTAATTTGAGTTGTGCATCAGCTCTATTTTCTGGAACTTTTTAGTGTGACACCTGTAGAAGACAGAGAAGCCTCCCGCATGCTGTGCACACACATATGTCTGAATTGCAGCCATTGATAGCTCCAGTGGTCCTTGCCCCTTTTTCATTCTGTCTGGTATAATCATACTAGACTTTTCTCCTGGGAGATAAACGGAATGTTTGAAATCAAACTCTACCTTTCCTACGTGTGTGACAGGAAGGCCTTGGCCTTATTTGTTTTCTCTCTAAAATGGACCCAGTGATGGCTTCTTTACATTATTGAGGGACACCGAAAAGAGAAAATGAAAGAGCTGCTAGGGGGTGTGTTGCCAGATTGAAAGCAGCATGCATAATACTGGGCACACAGACTTATCAGCAAGTCTCCATCTCCACGCAGCTGGGTTGCATTTCATAGGCAGGGGCTGTCATCTTTGGTCCTGCCCACAACACCTGTACCCACAATGGCCTAACAGGTTGGTTGCTACTTCAAACGGCAGCAGAAAACTGAGAAAAGCAGGTGTTAGAAGGAGGAAGGTGGAATTGCCACCACAAAGATGCATTGTGACAAAGGCAGCCAGAATGTCATCATGTTCTTGGCGCTTGTGAGTGAGCTTTAATTTGTTCCATAAACTGTACCGTACTAAAGGACTTTTCAAACTAGACAAAATGTGACTTTCTTGAATTGTCAATTTATAGATCCCACTAATTCCAAGCATCTGCAAACTGAGTATTTTATACTTCTCACAGACAGAAAAAGAAAAAAAAAGCCCAATAATTAAAAACAAATAAGCTGGGCATGGTGTTTGCATGCTTTTAGTCCTAGCACTCAGAAGACAGAGGCAGGTAAATCTCTGTGAGTTCAAGACCAGCCTAGTCTATATAGTTTGAGGTCAGCCAGGGATACTTAGTAAGACCCTATCTCAAAAAACAAACAAAATCTGGATAACACTTTGTTATTCAATTAGAGCAAAAAGGTAGCCTTTACTCGGAGAAATGGTCACTCTGAACACACATTCACATCCACAGATACAAATACACACAGAGAGAGACACAGAGTGGGCGGGGGCAGAGCGGCGGGAGGGGGTTTATATCATTGCCTTTGAAATGGCATCTGTCTTAACCTCCATCTTCACAGGTGGAGGGAAGTTGGGGTAGAATGCCGTAGGTTCATTAGTCCCACTTGGTTTTCTCTGAGCTAGGTTGAATTACAGGGTGCCGGAGGCCCACTGGGGGCTCCTCCTTGCTTGGCTTTCTCGTTCAGCACCTGGATCAGCTCAGATTGCCTTGGAGACCAGTCCTTCACACTGAAAAGGCGGCTGACATTGATTGACTCTTACAGTATGGGTGACTTGTGGTTTCTCTCACCATATAGATGACTGAGTTTCCCATTTCTTTTTTATTCTGAAGGGATTTGGTGGAACTTATCACAGTGAGCTTTGTATAATACCCTTTGTCTGTACGGATTTGTTTCCCAACACTTTAAGCTTCTTTTTACACCCCCAAGTGCCATTTGTGAGCTTTGTTTGTGGTGGGATATGCTTTTCTGTCTTTGTTAGGGACTCCCTTGGCCATGGCTTTTGGAACACGCACTCCACTACATAGATCAGCCCAGGAGCACCTGCTCTGGACTTTCATCATGACCCTGAGACTCCGTCCCAGTAACTTCTCTCCATTTCAGTATTCCCATCTCTGAAGTGTTTCAGGCTTTAAATATGTCATTGGGCTATTTATATAGGGTTTATTGGAAACGTTCAGTGGATTCTGTGTATGTACACATACTCCCTTAAAGCAATATTATGTGTTGTTAACATTGTGACGATCTTGATTACTATTGTTTCCTCCTTTGCTTTTAGTTCCCACAGTACTGTGTCCCACGCCGATGAGCCCAGCCGGCCTGATGAAGCCTCCCGCCTTACAGTTCGCATGGAAAACACCTACCAGTTAGGTGTGCTGCCCATACGCTAAACTTCTAATTCAGTGGCCTGTGCTAATTTAACTGGAGCCTGGTATTGGCTTCAGTCCTAGATAAGTCCCCTTAATTTGAGAGGGTCTGTGGTAAGTGAGAGTTCCGGTCTCGCTTTGCAAAATTGAAGCAAAACTTATTTCCTTAAAAAAAAAAAAATCAAAAACAGAAAACAGGGTTTCCTAAATTTCAAATGAATCTCTGGATGCCACAAATGTCTACAATATAATAATATAGGGTTGAATTCAGGTTCATTGGGTATTTATGGATCGACTACGCACATGTGTGTGAAAGAGATGTACATGGATGTTTATCCTTCAAAACCAATCAATGTTGTGGATGGTGGAGAAAAAAAAATACCTCCTCAGTGCAGAGGCAGATAACTGTGGTTGCCTGTTGACAGAGATGTTTATCTACTGCCATTGAGGTTCTGGGTCTTTGAAAACAAAGAATTTCACACCTGCCCTTGTGTTCCCAGGTGGAGTCCACAACAAATACCTTTTCCCACTCTCGTTTCTTCACAGACCTACTTGTTTTCTTTAAGTGTATGCCTACCTATGATTATCTGAATTCATAAATAATTGCCAGCCTACATAAATTCCATAGAGACTTACCAAAGAGCAAAGAAGGACTCTGTGGGCCAGGCTAATTCCACCTGTGGCCTGTTAGCCCCAGGAAAATTATAACCCATCAGCCTACCCTGCCAGGCCTTATCACCAGTTTTCTTCAATGATCCCAACACTATTGGAGTAAGAAACACTGCTCTCCTTCCTTCCCTCTCATGGGCCACACTCTCAGTTCATTTTGAGAAGCTGTAATGACTTAGATAAAAGAAGAACAAGCACACTGTAACTTGAGGTGCATTTACATGATGTGAATATTGTGATGGCTGACTGGCACCCCCACTCCAATACCATAGGCCCCAGAATTAGTCTGGTGGCATTTCGCATTGCTCATGGTGGACAGTCAATGTTCCGACCATCCATTATGCTTTAGTGGCGTGCCCCAGTCCAGGTGCTGGCCCTCAGACCTGTCAGTCAGCGACCTGAGTTTGGGTCAAGTTCTCTCCAACTTTCAACCAAAGTTTCTTTTTTTGTTTTGCTTTTGGGGTGTTTGTTTTTGTTTTTGAGACAGGTTTTCTTTGTGTAGCCCTGACTATCCTAGAACTTGTTTTATAGACCAGGCTGGCCTCAATCTCAGGGATCCACATCTTTGCCTCCTGAGTGTTGGTATTAAAGGTGTGAGCCACCACCGCCTGGCTTATCAACCAAAGGTTCTTACTCACTGGCAGCCTATGACTTGGAGTAAAGTGTGCTGAAGAAAATTCTGGAATCCCATTGCAACAAGACAAAGCAGTTTAAATGCAAATGCCTGTGGTTTTTATAAATTTTTTTTGTTTCTTTCTTTCTTTTCTTTTTTCTTTTTTCTTTTTTTTTACAATTTCTTCAAGCAAAAAAGTTTCAGAAGTGCTGACCTTCCGATCAAGGTGACTGTCACCGGCAACCCCCCACCCCCCATCTCCAGCCAGAACTACATCAAGTTGATATAAGAAAATCTTTACTAAAGGCCTATGAGTACCTTTCACAGGCAAAATAAACCCAAGAGCAAGTAGTATTGGAAATACAGTTTAGTTATTAGTAGAGCTGACTGGCTGCTTTGAAAAGCAGACTTAATCTAGCAGGAAGCGCTGTTATCATTGAGGCTGGAGGGATGGTTCAGTGGCTAAGAACTCTCCACCACTGCTATCATATCTGCGTCTTCTAAGCACATCTTTAGTTATGGTGTGTTTGTCTTTTTATCAAAATGATTACAGCTACCATAAGTGAAGTGAAACATGAATATAGTCCATGAGGGAAAAAAAGAGTAGGAAAGGGAAGCTGTGTTTCTTAGACAAAGCACCACTTACCTTTACTCACTAACCACAGAGAGGAGAGGATGGAAGAAAATAACAGGCTCTGGAATCCAATCTGAGCTTGAACACTAGTTTCAACAGTACCCGGGAAGGTGGCATTTAAGCAAAGCACCCTGGAATCTTGGCTGCTTTGTGTGTAAATAACATGATGGTCTGCAGATCGTAGGGATGCTGTGTGAGTTGGTGCTGTATGTCCGTTGCTTCCCATTCACTATAACTGCTGCTAAAAGGGGCAGGACCTTCCCAGGGATCACTAAGCACGAAGGCCTCTTGTTTTATTCAATGTGATTCCCATAACTTACGGACTAGGTTCTGCACCTGGCTTTTTTTTTCTGGGTCTCAGGTTAAAATTAGGTAGCAACTTTTTAAGAGATGGTGACTGTAAGTATCACATCAGTGAAGGGCTTTTAGTTTATTTTCTTATACTGTAACAAAATCATAGGCGAAAACAAAGTAAGGAAGAAAGAGTTTGTGTGGCTTGTGGTTGAAGGTTCATGCTGAGGCAGGCACAGCTGTAGGGGCTGCTTGCTCACATTTGGGCAGATCAGTTAGAAAAAGAGAGAAATACAGGTGTTCAGGTGGCTTTTTACTTTTCCCCTTTTTGTTAAGCCTGGGACAGTAGCCAATGGGATGGTGTCATCCATTCAGATTGAATCTTCTTTCCTCCATTTATCTTCTCTGGAAAAACACCTTCAAAGACATGCCTAGAGATGTGCTTACCAGGTGAGCCCAAGTTCCGGAAAGTTGGCAGTGAAGAACACTCACCATAGTAGCCAACTTTGCCACCACACAGACAGACGGTAAACGAGGCCAGTATGATGGAAACTGTTGATTCCTGGGAGGAGGAGGAAGAGGAGGAAGAGGGTGAGAATGAGGGGCAGAAGGAGGGAAGAAGGAAGGAAGCGAAGGAGGCAGAGAAAGAAGGGAAGAAAGACTCGGGCTCAATTTCTGTGAGTTTCTCAAGCCCCATCTCTGATGTCAAGTTTTCTTTGCCGGAGCCTGTTGATCCCTCAGGGTCTTTCCTGTGCGGGGCCCATCAAGCGTCCTACTTACATCCTCTGCCATCTTGCAGCCTCTGAGCCCGGGCAAATCCTCTTCTACCCCTTCCTTCGAGAGACAGCAACCTCAATCACTATCTAAGGAGTGTTTTGTGACTTGGTGTGCGCTGTTCTAACCATTTAAAATATAGTTTATCTCCTTAAACCCTAGCACAAAAATAATGTGAAGTAACTCCTTCTTGGTTTCGTTTTAGTCTCCGATGGCTGCAGCTGGCCTCAGACTCACTACGGTGCCAAGGACACTTTGAAGTCCTGACCCTCCAGCCCGCACCTCCCAAGTATGGGATGACAGGCTTTTGCCACCTGGCCAGACTTAGAGGAATTCCTGCTAGCCCCGTTGGGGGAGGTTGTGGCACTGTTTGTTGGTTTTGCAATTCTCCCTTTAATTTAGTTTTTCTTTTTCTTTTTAAGTTTTATTCTCATTTTTCAGATCTTTTGAAATCTAAAACATTTTCCTCCTTAGGGGGGAAAAATGTCACAAAATGAAGAGGACAGAGTTTGATGATTGCATTCGTCATCACTCTAAGAAGCTTCGGGAACTTGTCTTGCCTTGTTTCTGTCTCTTTGAATGTCAGCGGCTCAATCTGAGCGTGGTGACAGATGATTCCGGAGGGGTAGGGAAAAGACCACTAGGATATAAAGAATGAGTTTTCATTACTATATAGGAAAATAGTTTTAAAAACAGAATCATGTTTGTGAGCTAAAAGGATGTGCAGTGTTCAGAAAGGACTTGGTACAGCAGTAGACCCTGGGAGCTACTAGGAACCAGGCTTCCTTCCCCTACTTCTGCCTTCCTTCCAACCTGGAGGAAACGCGGCCTCTGGCAGTTCCTAAGGGTTAAAAATCACAGCTTTTCCTACAAGCAAGAGGCTGGGTTGTTTTTACACCTACTTCTACTTTGTTTTTACACCTACTTCTACTTTTAAAGAAGGGCTGTTTGGGCCCAGCCTCGAGCTGTGTCACCCCTGAGCCAATCACCTGTGCTCCACCCTTGGGCTCATGGGTGGCAGTGACAGAGTTCCCTGTTCCATGACGACAAGAGGAAGAAGATCAGTTTAGAGGGGTAGATGCTGCTCCCGTGGGTGGGAGGAGGCAGGGGAGCACTGTGCTGACCAATATATCTGCACTAGAAGAATTACCCATTTTCTGAAAGCAATAATGGGGACAGGTGGGTTAACACGAGGCAGAACGGGTACCCTGGGAATAATACTGGCAAGTAAGGAAGGTCACGTGATACGAGCGCTTGATGGGAGGAGGAGTGGGAATGGAAAAGGATGGGGTATCTCTCTGAATGACAGAATCCATTTAATGTAGCCCAGACCAAGTGGCACAATTTTTCAATGTTTTCAACACAAAGGGGAAAGTCACCTTCAAATTTGACTTCACTCAAGTATGCAGGTAGAAATATTTTTAAAGATATTTTATTAAGTCTTGGAGAATATCATCAGTTGTTGTATTTTGATCAGCTTAATTGCCAACTCCTTCCTTCCCCTAACCTCCTCCCAGGTCCACCTCCACCCCAAACCCCAATAACCCATTGACTCCAACATGTGCTGTCCATGTATTCCTGTGTGGGGGACCACCCTGTGGAGCATGGTAAACTATCCTTAAAGAAAAGAGACCGTCTCTCCCCGGAGAAGACATCAACTACCCTAGCTCCTCAGTTAAAGGGTAGAGCACAATGAACACCTTATACAAATCCATAGGAAGGTGACAGAGAGACCTGTGGGCACCTGGGAGCTTTCTATAGGGGAATTTGTCTCTGATAGTCTCTGGTCCCTGGTATCAGTTCCAGTCATTCACATGTTGGTAAACTGCTTGAGATTTCTGCTGAACAGATGTTTTAGCTGTTAGAGTCATTGTATCACCTTATCCTTTCCTTACTCCTTTCCCACCTGAATCCCCCCCCCCTTTTTTTTAAACAGAGTCTCACACAGCCCAGGCTGGTCTCACACTCATTATGTATCCAAGGCTGGCCTTGAAATCCTGATCCGCCTGTCTTCACCTCCCCAGTGCTTAGATTATAGGCATGCGCCACCATGTCTGACTTTCCCACCCCGATTTAAATTGAACTCAACCATTTTTATATCATCAAAATAAAAATTCTCTTTAATGAGCCTTAGGAGGCCGATCTCACTGGACTACAGTCATAGGCTGTAAACTTCTCTTGAGGAAAGCCAACGAAACTTCAGCAGGCATGAAAAGGGTGTGAGGCCTGGGGTTTACCTCCCTGGCTCCCTGCCACGACTTCATCTCTCATCCAAGGGACATTGGGCTCTTGAGGGAGCCATGTCCATGCAGCCCTCCTGGGATCTAATCTGAGCTCCCTTCTGGATTGCTCAAGCCTGGGGTGGCATGCTGCTTCTGGTGAAAGGGAACAACCCTATCGCTTGTGACTCCTCTTTCCCTCTTAGACATCCCGGAGGGGACTTCCATTAAATCCTCTAGGAATTGTCCTAACTCTAATGCACCTTTTTCCCTCTGCCTCTACGTGACATAGGCGTATGAATAATGTTAACTACTAAAAGAGAATTGGATAGCATTCTTAATTCAAACTCTACCTCTTTATCAATTCAACAATAATCCAGCCTCTACACACCAAGCCGTGGTACCTTGTGTATGCCATGTTTGCCTGGGCAGATCACAGAAGGAAAATGCAGCTAATTCCAGGGATACCAGGCTGAAGCTTACTTATCTGACACTTTGATCCAAATATGGATGAGATGTGGTTGAGAATATAAATTTTAAAGCCAGATAAATCTGGGCATCCGTTCCTAGTTCTGTTACTATGTGATTCTGGGCTTCCACCTCTATTTTCCCATCTGTGGGACAGATATAACTGTGAGAGTCCCCTCAAAGATCTACAGAAAGATAAGGTAAATACATGCTTGTTACAGTCCCAACACATAGCATATGATCAGTAAACAGTAACTATTATTTGTGCAGTGATTATTATCTATAAAATGTTTAAGTCCACTAAAACCAGAAATTATCCCTAAGCATCAAATTAGACTCTCACAGGGATAAAACCTTGTCTTGCTTACATTTCTTTTCGATTTTTTAGCAGTTTATTATTTTTGTTACATTGATTCCTGTGTATACATTTGCACACACAAGCCTGCAGGGTGCACCACAACTCTCACAGGGAGGCCAGAGGACATTTAGAAGCTGGTTCTTTCTTTCCACCTAGTGGATCTCAGGGGTTAAACTCAGATTATCAATCTTGTCAGCAAGCACCATTGCCACCTGAGCCAGCTCACTGGCCCCGATCTTGCTTCGATTTCACTGGAGAGAATTGCAGGTTTGCCTTAGCTGTTTTCAAGTGGGTTTGGATCCAGAGGACCCATGTGTCTGGAATAAGGGAGAGGTGTTTTCTTTGTGTTGTTGTTTGGTTTTGGTTGATTATTAATTAACTGCATCTGCTTCCATCAGTTACATGATAAAGGCTCTCTAATGACAATTAGGGTAGTCACCAATATGATTACAGTAGATGGCCAGTTCAGGCACCCTCTCCACTATTGCTAGGAGTCTTAGCTGGGGTCATCCCTGTTGATTTCTGGGAGTTTCCCTAGCACCAGGTTTCTCCCTAACCCTGAAATGCACCCCCATCAGAACATTTCTTTTGTTACTCCTCACCTCTGTCCAGCCCCCAACCCGCCTCTTGCACCCTCTAATTTTCACCTCCCCATCCTCCCTCCACCCTAGTTTACCCAGGAGGTGTGAGAGGTGTTTTGTGCCTCCGGTGAGATACGAGAGGGAAGAGTACCTGGAAAAGACATTTGAGCCAGAATTGAAACTTGAGTAGATATTTCTTAACTGAACAGATGGGGAGTGGTGCTCCATTTGAAAGAGTGGGCAAGGGTAAAGACACATAAGCATCTTTAAATGACAGATGGAGCCCATGAGACTGGAGCAGCGTGCGTGTGGGGAGTTATAGTGGCTGAAACAAGGTCACGGGACCAGTAGGCGCACAACTATAGACCCCATAAGGAAAATGCCATTTTAAGATCTAGGTTTTTCCAGGCAAATTTTCTGACTGCAGTGTGATGGACCAGAATGGTGTGGGTGGGGTATAAACACTGAGGAGCCAATTAGAAAAGTGTTGAGGCTTTGAAGCAAGCAGCCAACACTGGCAATTGACGAGGAAGAGCTTGTGGTACTGAGATCAGCAGAACTCACTGCACTCGGTAGGTAGCCTGGTAAATTCAGAGCTTATTACCCTCCTTCGCTCAGAAAAGCCTGACGTGCATTCGGACTTGTACCTTCCTTAGCTGGAGTTCACCCAGATTACTGAAGGGCTTCAGGTTTCAGTGTTGGTTTTATGAACCTTATAAGGTAGGTGGATGTGGTTAGAAATGACTTCTAAAAAAATTCCATGTTTATCTCCAGGTCCCACGAAACATTTTCCCGTGGCCACTGTCAATCGTATTTTGAAAGATGTACTAACTACCCATCTACAAGAAGCAAAATATGACCCTGAGTTCTGCAGACAGATGACTAAAACGATTTCTGAGGTACAGTGCAGTTTTCCCAGTGTTAACTATAACCACAGCATTTGCTGAAAGACAGCCCACTTTCTTCTTTGTGAGGAGGAATTAATTTTTTGAGATCAGTTAAATGGCATACTTACATTTTATGAAAATAGGTATTAGATCATACACTACATATGTGCATAGGTACATGTTGTATATGATAAGCTTTTGTCTAAAACCATCATTATGTATGTAATTTGTAACTAATTTATTGCTTTACAAAACTGTTGCACATCTTTTTTAAAATAAGATTCATAGCTTTATTGATTTATTTGTGTATATATATGTGTGTGTGTGTGTGTGTGTGTGTGTGTGTGTGTGTTCCATGTGTGTAAAGGCTGGAAGAGGTCAGAAGAGGGCTTCAGATCTCCTAGAGTTGAAGTTACAAGCAGTTATGCCTGGTGTGAGTCCTGGCAACCAAACTGTAAGAGCAGAAAGTGCTCTTAACTGCTGAGCCATCTTTCCAGTTCCATGACACTTAAAAAAAATCATCCTGTATATTTGTATAATGGGTATGTATGGTATGTGTGCATGTTTGTGTGTGTGTGACTTTGGGCATGGACATGCCACTGCACACGTAGAGGTCAGAGGACAATCTTGGGTGTTAGTCTTCACTTTCCACCTTGTTTGAGAAAGTGTCTCTTTGTCATTCACCATAGCATAAGCCAAGTTAGCTGGGATGGTCCTGTCTCTGCCCCCATCTCCCTGCAGGTATGCTGTAATTGTAAGTGCCTGCTACTGTACCTGAATTTTACTTGGGTCTTGGGGACTTGAACTCAGGCCCTTACACTTGTACAAGTGCTTTACCACAAGCCGTCACCTCGACCAAAAACCGTTTCACTATTATTTTTGGAAAATATGCAAATTTTGAGGACCGTTTTCTCCGTGCCACAGCAACTCCTTTGAGTGCTATCAATTATACATATCGTGGCCTTTAAATGCATTTCTACTTTTATTAACTACAGTGCATTTATGATGATTTCTTCTGCTTTGGTTTTCATAACAAACTCCGGGATAAATATTCAATTCTGTTATGTTGCAGGAGATTTCAGAATGTTTTCCCCATTAGCTATAAAAACACAAAAATAACCCTGGTTACAGCATTCTTTAAAGGGAAGCCATCTTTAACATATATTTTCATAGGGTATAATAGTCCCTTGAATTCTGTTCTGCAGATGACAAGCTTTCTGTATATCTTAGAAAATGTCAGCTTATTGCTAATTTTGTTATTTTGTTCCTGGATTCCTATCCCATGGGGATAGTACTTGAAAAAGTTTCCTTATGGTTCTGGGAGATACTGGAAGTATCAACAGTGCACGTGCTATTTTCTTTTTAAAAAAATTCTTTAATATTTTTTTAAAAATTAGCCTACAAAGTGATGTACTTCATTATGGCTTTTTCACACACACACACACATACACACACATCATTACACTCCCCTCTCCTATTGTGCCATCCTCCCTGCCTTCCTCCCCTTGGTCCCCTCCATCCTTCTCAAATTATTCTTTCATGTTTAACAATTTTGAGATTTAATGTGACTAACCACCCTTTTTTTTTTTTTAACAATTTCTAGGTTATTAAAGCCCGGGTCAAAGAGTTAATGATTCCCCGGTATAAACTAATTGTGACTGTTTACATTGGACAACAAGATGGTCAGAGCATACTTATTGGCAGCAGGTGCCTCTGGAATCCTAAAAGTGATACCGTTTCATCCTACACTTTCAGAAATTCTACCCTCTTTGCACTTGCAAATGTCTATGCGGTTTACTTTGAGTAACTGAAAATGAGAAGGATGGTCCCGGTATCTTAAAATCGTTGAACAGGCTGTGTCTCTCTATCCACAAAAGCTCTACGGGCAAAACCTGTGAGAAAGAAACAAGACGAACATCGAAAACAACTGGAAGTTTCCATCACTCTTGTGAGGACTTGTGGAGGGAGGGGAGCCCAAGAAAGAACCTTGTTTCTCCAAAACAGAAGTTGAGTGTGGTCCACATAAACACAGATGCTGACTTAATATTACTTTGGGTAATAATTGTTTTGATTTCTCTTTTAGTTGGAGAGATAGAAGTCCCTGGACTACTTTTAGATAAGGTTCTAGAAATATATGGTAATATATTCTGGGTATATATCATATATAGGACAGGATAATTCAACATGGCACACAAAAATGATAAATGTTAATATACTTCAGTACTGCATATGAAACAATACTGGTTTTCATTTTACATTTAATAAATTGAGCAGCATTCATTAACTGCAATTACTGTTACATGTACCTGACAACTGAAAGTGCTGAGGTAGAATTAATGATTTCATAATAATTACCATAGTCCCATGGGGCTACAAACTAAATCTAGATGCTCTTGTGGGTTGCCTGCACTTTACAAAATTACAGGAGAACTGAACATTGGCTCTTCAATAATGGAAACTATAAAGTGACTACAGGCTTTTAAGGACACTAAAGTAGACATTATGCTATTAAATATACATGATGCTTAATAGTAAATGTGTCTGTAGCACCTAAGATCATGCATTGGAAAGAGACACTACCTTTAAATATACACTGTCCACATGACTTTGAGTAGCTTTTTCTGGCCTAACCTTTACCCAGAATTCAAAGCTGGCAACTTAACAAATAAAACATGTGTATTTGCCATTTTGTTCCTATGAATTTAGCACTCAAGTGACCCAGTGAGGTTCCTGAATGTATGGGCATTGAAGTTTACAGGGCTGAAATAGCTCTTCTGCTGGCTAATGTCTCTTGTAGCACGGGTCGTTTATTTTTATGGAGCTTTCAAGTCTTTGTGTGCATGTGAAATGACGCTGTGGCATTGCTCTAGGATGGCACGTCATCTGCCTAGAGGACATTCGTTAAAGGTCAAACACAAATTGCTCGCGTATGGGGAGAATTAGCCGTATTACACTCTTAAGGAGGAAATTACGTGTAATTCGTATCAGAAAGATTTTAACAAATGGAAAACCCAGTCAATGCTTCACAATTTAAAAATGTTTTGATGTCTTACTTTTCCCTAAAACCAAATGTAGTTTTAAAACGCATTTCTAGGCTTTTTCTGATAATGCTTTAGGGGGCTTATGTAGAATAATGACCACCAGGACTGGCCTGTCTGCAAACACCAGTTTGGAATCTGGATTTGATTATCAGAGGGAGCAGCGCGTGTCACCGTATGCTTTTTCAATGGTTTCTTTCTGAGACAAAGGCCATGAAATTACACAACAGCTCGGTGCGAACGAGTCAGATGAAGACGTAGCTTTGCCATGGAGCAAATCTGCTGCTGGGATGACTTCCTTTCCAGGTTCCAATTTCCAGTCAGTAGAATCATTTCTCACCTTCCATCCCAGGTTGTGTTGGCAACCAAAACCTTAACATACAAAGGCCGTTAAAAAATGGGAAAGGTAGTTTGCAGGCCTATTGCCGTGTGCTGTAATTGAGATAAGTTCAGCGGTGACCTCTAGCAATCACCGCAGCATGGGAATATAGGGTAAGAATTCATGCAGAGTAACTAATTGTCAGGAGAGCGTCAGTCACCACACAAAGCCTTAATGTAACTAGAGTTTTCCTGCCTGGCCCACAGTCAGGATAAATCTCTTTCACCTGCCAGTCCCACAGCCGCTCAGACCCAACCAAGTAAACACAGAGACGTATATTGTTTACAAACTGTATGGCCGTGGCAGGCTTCTTGCTAACTGTCCTTATAGCTTAAATTAATCCATTTCCATAAGTCTATACCTTGCCACATGGCTCGTGGCTTACCGGCATCTTTACATGTTGCTTGTCCTGGTGGCGGCTGGCAGGCTGTCTCCTTCTGCCTTCCTGTTCTTTTAATTCTCTCTGTTAGCCCCGCCTACACTTCCTGCCTAGCCACAGGCCAATCAGTGTTTTATTGGCAACACATTTGCCATACAGAACATCCCACAGCACCTTAAGATGGGAAATTTTCAAAGAAACACCATCATAAGTTTGAAGAAGTTTTATTTTGAAAGAGCCGAGCTTCCTCTCCCTGAATGCCGGTCTTCCTACTCACTCCACTGTAGAATACCCTGTCTTCTTTTCGGCAAACTCAGGTCTCACCCTCCACTCAGGCCCTCCTCCATCCTTCACCTCCCTCCCACTCCCCTCCTGGGATTTCTCTCTGTTAATCTCTTGACTATTCTCCAGCCTTTTCCCCCTCCCTCGCCTTACCTGCTTGAAGATACTGAGTTGCAACACATCACCTAACAATGAACTCTAATTCTTTACTTATAAGCAAAACTGTTGTGCACTGTGCTACCTAACTCCCAACTGTCCAGAAATAGCAATCCACATCTCAACCCTTAAGGACAAGCATCCTGTCGAAATGACAGCAGGGTGCATCTGTAACCCCAGAACTCCAATAAGGGGAGACAGGAAGATTACCATGTGATTACAACACAGATTGGAACATGTTATCACAAGAAAATTCCAGAATGTCTTTATCCAGTGAAGGAACATGTGGTAGGCTTTGTGAAAGGCAATTAAGACTTCCTCCAGACTGGTGGTGACCAGGAGAATTTCAAAAGATGGAAGGTTAGAGGGATTTACAAGGAATAAGGGGTCACACAAAGATGGAAGGGTGCATGGTAGCTGTCTGGTAAGAAGTGCACGCAGACGAGGAGGAGTCATTTGCAGCTTTCCTCTAAGTGAATAGCATTAAGTGGCTCTAAGAAGCTATGTCATATGGGACATTGCAGGAACAAGGTCTACAGCGTTAGGCAAAAGGAGGCTAACACAATGAACAGAGTGAAGTTTCAAGTCCTGGGTGCCTGGAAGACTAAGTTCTGAACCCCCCTCATCCCAGGCACATTAAATACATTACCAGTTTTACAAGGCAGCAGCATTTCCTTGATATAATGATAATGCTGGTGCCACGGCACGGGGTTTTGTAGGATTAACTGCATGCTTGCTGACCGGTTCACAGCTCAGTGTCTAAGAGAAGTGCTTGTGGTCGCAGCTGAAAAGTCTGAGTGCCTGGAGCAAAATGCACGGTCCTGTTCACAGGAATCAGACACCACCTGAAAGAGTTTGAGAAATAAAACACTGAGTTTGAGTCTGCTGCACCCTAGGTTAAGTTGATCGGCCACAGGCAGCTGCAAGCTGAGCCAGAGCATCAAGGGAAGAGATTTAGACTTGGCAGACATCCAAAATAAGATCTCACTTCTCCCTCCAGCCTTATAAAATATGCATCAGCAGCAAGTATAATCAGTACTAAACAGCCAATAACCGGCTCTAGGAACCCAGCCAGAAACCACCTCCCCAAACCTAGGGCTCTATCAGTTATACGCTGCCTTTTTTCTCTCTATTTTTCTTCATTAAAACTATTTCCTATATTATCCCTTTCTGCTGTCAGACACCAGAGGAAATGTAAAGTGTTTCTCAAAAAATAAGCTAGCATCCCAGAGCTTGTTGTCAACTGCAGTCATTGTCAATTGGGTGACTTCATAAAGCACATAGTAAGAGGTCAGAGTGCAACAGATCGTGGGTTCAGAAATGAAGCAATAAATGAAAAAATTTTATTTTCACTAAAAATGAAATCAATGAATTCATTTTTTAAGTCTGAGAATTAGTGTTTGGAAGTAAATTTTTTTTTAATGTCAACAAATCAGACATTTATAACGTAACAATCTTGAAGAATGAGCACTTGCCTTCTTGAGAGCATCATTTGACCTGTCTTTCTGGGTGCTATAAAACATAGATAAGAAAACTCAACATCAAACAGTTATTTGGTTTTCTTCCCTAGTCTCTCTGATGCTCTTACAGGCGGCAGTCTGGTTCTCACCCACCAGTCTGGGGCTTTCATGAACTTTGAAAATGCTCTCCCAAGCTAGAGGTGCAGACCACTCTGCCCGCCTGGCATCTCAGCTCTTTTAAAGTCTTTCTTCTGAGGTACCATGGATGTAGTTTAAGGGAAAGGGGTGGTGCTCTTTTTTCTTTCTTTTCTCTCTTTCTC
The DNA here is from genome assembly GCA_902168405.1 of Peromyscus aztecus. Classification (NCBI taxonomy): domain Eukaryota; kingdom Metazoa; phylum Chordata; class Mammalia; order Rodentia; family Cricetidae; genus Peromyscus; species Peromyscus aztecus. The sequence goes on from CABHPQ010166094.1 coordinate 16,046, forward strand.
TCTCTCCCTGCCTCTCCCACTCCTTCTCCCCCTCCCCCTTCCCCCCTCTCCTTTTCAAGCATAGGTTTGAAGACACACCACTTCAGTAATTTCTAACCCTTAACAGTTATGTAAGTTTGGCAAAGGACCTAACACCTTCAGCCTGTTTTCTGAAAAGTAAAATAGGCCATGATTGGGTTCTCATGAAGACCTGGACAGACAGTGCAGATAAAATAGCCAACCCAGAGCTAAAGAGATAGCTCAGAGGTTAAGAGTACTGCCTACTCTATACTACTGATGACCTGAGTTTGATTCCCAACACCCACGTGGCAGATAACAGTTGTCTATAACCACAGTTCTCAGGGATCCAGTGCCCTCTTCTGATGTCCTTGGGCAACAGGCACCCATGGTGCACAGATACACATGCAGGCAAAACACCAATACACATAGAAACATTTTTTTTTTAATTTTTGAAAAAAAAAAGATAGTTGAGCCAAAGCAAGGTGTGATAAGGCACATCTGTAATCCCAACACTTGGGAGCTAGAGGCAAGAGGATTGGGAGTTTGAGACCATCCTCAGCTATACCAGAATTGGAAGCCAGCCTAGGCAATGTGAGATCCTGTCAATAATAATAATAATAATAATAATAATAATATAGTAATAATAAGTAAGCAAATAAAAAATCTACCTATTAAAGAAACTTCCTCTTAACCTCTAATTTTTATAGTATGTGTTTGCTAAAGCAGATCTGGGTGTTCTGGAGCAAGTCTCTAATCCCAGTACTCTAGAAGCTGAGGCTGGAGAAACTGGAGTTCCAGTTTTAACTACACAATTAGACCCTGTCTCAAAGCACCAAGGGCTGGGGATATAGCTCAGTCACTGTAGAGCTCTTGCTTAGTAGACCCAAGGCCCTGAGTTTAATACTTAGCACTGTAAAAAGGAAAAAGAAAGAAAGAAAGAAAGAAAGAAAGAAAGAAAGAAAGAAAGAAAGAAAGAAAGATGGGATTGAGCTGATATTTTTGCAATTATTTCTCATCACTATAATATACCTGTGATTATTTTTTCCAAGTTTTCAAACACCATTATTGAATGACAGTTTTCTTTCGAAGTCCACATTTTCCATGGGCATTATCTGTTCCCAACTCTACCTCCATTGCTGATTTCTCTTTGTGCCATGCAGAGGGCTGGAGGCTGCACAGGACTTTTCCTGTTTCTCAACAGCAATGTTGCTTAGCCCTGTCCATTCCTTGCTGCCTTCAATCCCATTTGAATTTGTGAGCTCATTCAAAAATGAGCACATACCTCCAGAGAGTGAGCTGAGACCTAGTATGCTGAAAATCTCTCTCGAGTCTGCAGTAGTTTTCAGTTTCTTTCCTGACAGCTCAACTGTACTACACATATTTTTTTTCTTTTAAATACTCTAAATTGAAACCTGTGGTTCTCCATCTACTAGCAACCATTTCCCTACCTACCTAGACAAGAAACCAGTATAACCAGTCTGGGGAGACCCAGGCTTCCCTTTGCACTTGAGTTAATAACCAATAGATGATGTTTCCAACAAATGATGATGGTGGATCATCCAAATACCAAACACACCACATAATCACTCTGATTTTGCTTAGTAGATACTGGGAAATCACTTTGTAAATTTATACAAGATAAATCATTTTGAAACTAAAGAAGAAATAATGTATATTTGTTAATTAATAATACAAGTATATCCTATTTAGTTCACTTTACTTTGATAGTATAGATTTAAAATTGTTTCAAAACATAGCTAAAGTGCTTACTTGCATCTCTGTCTACAAGTACAAGTAAAAGACACGTAAGGACCCACTCATTTAATGAAGTAGAGATTACAATTTAAGATAAAGCATTTCCTAATTCTTATGATGGGCCTAAATCAGTTCGAGATCAGATTCATCTAAGGATATTATTAGAAAATAATGGCAAGTGGTTTTTTGTTTATTTGTTTGTTTGTTTGTTTTTATAAAAATGATTGGGAACAGATACTAGAAATTTCATTTGCAAAAAGCACTGACTCTTTAGTTAGACATACTGATGACCAGTGGGTGATAAAGCAAGAGAAAGCTATCTCTTTTGTTTAAAATTTGGGGTCAGATTCATGCCCATTCTTCACCTAGGCATGTTAATCATTCAAGGAGCACCCCAAGGCGAATGACCTTTATTTGGCCTGTTTCATCCTCCTTCAAGACCAAAGGCACAGAGGGAAGAGTAGGAGATGGGAGGGGAGTATCAGTTCACAGATTTCCAAGGTCCTGCCCCAGACCAGCCAAGCTAAACCCCAGTTCACATACAACTCTTAGTCATGGCTGTCTTATTACTTCAGAAGCAAATGGAGGAAAGTCAGGTGTGCTGTTTTTATACTTCTTTGAACTATTTGCATTTCCTAACCTTGTACATATGTGATCTTTCCCCCTAAAAACAGCATCCCACAGGATTTAAGTAATGAGACTAGATCCCATTTTCTTCTTTTTGTTTCTATATCCTTAAATAATATATATTTATAATAACTAAGTTATAATTGTCGGTGATAAATATTTATTATATGATAAGTGGTAACTAATAAATATATACTGGAAAAATATATGGGCCATCAAGATGGCTGAGTGTGCAAAGGCCCACCTTGACAACCTGAGTTTAATTCCAGGGACGTACAGGGTGAAGGGAGAGAACCGACTCCTGCAAGTTGTCCTCTGATCCCTGATGCTGTAGCAGACACACATCCATATATACATATGCACACACACACACACACATATGCACATATTTACATAAGTAAATAAATGCAATTTAAAAAATTTTTAAAGCACTGATACGCTTTCCTCTAGAGCAAGGTAAGATAACCTATAAAAATGAGTCCATTCATAGGGATATATAAGGTTGTCTTTTGTATCCTTTTAGTTACAAATATTGCAAACAGTCTGAACTAGCTAAATTTTGGCAACTCGTGTTTTTTGCACATTCAGAAATTGCAGAATTTCAAAGAACTTTTGTTTATATGGAGAATATTCATATTTAAAACAGAAATTTTAAAATAGTAGCATTTAAGAATAATAAAACCACTACATGTTATCACAAATCATGTATTTTATGAAAACTATTTTTACATAATAAAAAAAAATTTGTAGGCAGAGTGGTGTTGCATTGTATTTTTACAGGTGTTGTATGACTCTTCCTGAGAAGACTGAACAAGTATGTATTCAAGCCCAAATAGAGAACTAACAGACACACACACACACACACACAAAACTTCATCAAAATCCAGCTGGTGAACCCAAGAGTGTGTTGTTGTTGGCTACGACAGACATGTGAGGGGTTACTTACAAACCGCTGTATCACCATGACAACCCACCGTAGCTGAGCTGCTGGCATTCCCTACGCTCCTTCCCACCCTCTGCAGCTCCGCTTCTCTCCCCAGCATTTACTTACTGCTGTACCTTCGGGAAGGGCCTCAGGAACCTTATGAACTCCTGTCCCTTGTACTCGCTCCCTCCCTCCCACAAGGGGATGTTTCAGTCCTGAGCAACCAGCTCCACCGCTGCAACCCCACCATGTCTGCCTCAGTAAAATCCAGCTCAGCTCATCCTGGTCTGCTGCTGCTGTGTGCTTCGCTGGCTGACATCCAAACTTCAGCCTCTCATCAAGTGTTCCTTTTAAGATAACTTTGGTGACTTTGTTTTGTTTTTCTTTTTAAAGATTAATTTTATTTGTGTGTGTGTGTGTGTGTGTGTGTGTGTGTGTGTGTGTGTATGTGTGTATGTGTGTGTGTGCTGACTCCTAATGACATCATTTTACCCATAGATAGATCAGTGTATCTCTCAATACCCACCAGAGAAGCTTTTTTTTTTTTTTTTTTTTTTTTTTTGGCCATAGTTGGCAATTATAACAGAGACCCACAGCTAGTCAAGGTGCAGAGAATGAGAGACTTTGGAGTGCTCCGTCATTAATGAAACATCTATATCCTATCTCCTCTGTCCGGGGTTCGGGGTCACCCTAGAAGAAGGGGTGGAAAGAGTGTCTGAGGCAGAGGAGGTAGGTGACTGTAAAGAAACGGTGCTCTCAGGACACCGAGGGCAGTCGCATGTATGAACTCACGACGGTTGACATAGCATGTACAAGGCCTGCGAACGCTCAAACCAAACAAAATGCCAGCATGGACATGGTATGTAGGCAGGAATTCCTACCCTTACCTAAGGAAGTTTTGGCAATGAATAGTTTCAAAGGTGTGACCCCTGGTGGGTTAACTACACACCAGTAGAAGGTCACACATCCAAGAATATATGGGGTATATGGGCAGCAAAACTGTACTTGATGGATATATATATTGAATATATATTATATATTTTATTATTAAATTACATACATGTACACAATGTACTTTGATCACATTCACCCTCTATCACTTTCTGCTTGAACTCTTCCTAGACTCTGCACCTCCCATCATGTGCTCCTTTCTAACTTCACATCCTTGTTTCTATCTCTTTTTAAGTAACCCATTGAATCTAACATGCTGTCCATAGCACATGGGTGTGAGGCCTCCATGACCTCCATGGTCAACCTTTCAGAGGTCACATTCATAAAGAAAACTGATTATCCCTGCCCTAGCGTCCCACAACTGTCAACATCTCCTCAGCTAGGGATGGAGCCTCACAAGTCCCTTCCCCCATCCATGCTGGGATGCTGACTGGCTCGGTTTTGTACAAGGTTCTGTGAACGCAATGCTTCTGTCATGTCCAGAAAACATTGTTTTGCTCACAAAGCACAACCTTTAGCATTTATAATCTTCCCCAGTATTTCTGGGCCTTGAAGAGAGGGGAGGATAATGATGTAGACAGCTGAGCACTCTGCAGATTTACTTTCTGCATTTTGACCAGTTGTAAGCGTCTGAAGCAACCACCACCCAGTGCACAAAGATGCTCCTCGGGTGAGTACTAAGAGCTGCTGTGATCTATGGGTACATAGACACATACTTAGAAGGCTGCTTGACACTGTGTCCGTTTAGCAAAGTAATAGCAGTTGATTCACCCCAACAGCCTGTGAGCTCCCTTGCCGCCAGTTCCTGGCCAGATAGAAGAATGGGGAGAGACAGAGAAATAACAACACTGAGTACATTTGAAAAAGATATATGAAAACCTACTATTTTATAAGCTCCCTGAACACTTGTATGTGTGTGTATGTATGGATTTTAAATATATATTAAATTGGATTTACCCTATATAGGGAATAATGCTCCTCTCAGAAGCCATAGGTTCCAAATAAAAAGCCCAGTGTCAGATGTGGGCAACTCCCTTTGAGTTGTTGGTTGGGGGTTCCCAGAAACCCCCAAAAACAATACAGGCGATTGGCATTGATTTTAGTTGCTGTGGGGGTTTGAATGAGATGTCTCCCATAGTCTTGGGTATTTGAACACCTGGTCCCCAGTTGCTGCTGCCGTTTGGAAGGTATGGCCTTGGTAGAGGAAGTATGTTACTAGGAACGGTCTTTGAGGTTTCCGAAGCCTGACGTCATTCCCAGTTCACTCTCAGCTCTCAGTTTGGGGTTCGAGATGTGAGCTCAGAGCTGTTCCTGCCCCCATGACTGCCGTCTACTGCCTCGATTTGTGCCACAGGACTCTTATCTCTCTGGAAACATAAGCCCAAGTAAATGCTCTCTTCTTTATGTTGTCTTGGTCATAGTGTTTTTATCACAACAATAGAAAAGTAACTGATACAGTTGCCCACCCAAACTGGATAGTCAGGCTCTATTGCTCAAGACAGCACACACATTGGTCATAGCTTTCACAGTACCAGAAGGTGCTATGCAGGATGCTGGGTGTGTGTGTGGAGGGTGGGGGGAGATTAATCAATAGTCTCAGCCAGCTAAGACTTCTGTGGGCTATAATAATGACTGACTGGCAAGCTGTGTAATGGGGGTAACTAACAGCTTTCTGATTGGATTTAAGGTCCACTTCACAGGAGGAAATGTATGCCTGGTACAGTAACTCAATCTGACTTATATTTCAGGAAGGCTTTAGCTTGCTTATAAAACCTCTAGCCAAGGCAGCTTTTCCCGAGGGACTTACACCTATCCAGGTGATTGACAGGGTCATTTGGATTGACTTTCTTTTGAAAGGACAACTGTATTCATATTCTTTAAGAAAACCTCTTATAGATCATATTATTGAGATTTGTTTTTATTTTATGTGCATACGTGTCTGCCTGCATGCATGTCTGTGCCCCATGTGCATGCCTGATGCCCACAGAGGCCAGAAGAGAGCACTGGATCCAATAGAACTGGAGATACAGACGATTGTGAGCTGCCATGTGGGTGCTGGGAATTGAACCAAGACCTCTGGGAGAGCAGCCAGTTCTCTTAACCACTGCTCCATCTCTCTAGCCCTTAGATCATGTGCTTATAAGGCTTAGGAAGGTCTCAATGAATGGCCTTCCAGAGAATTCAGAATGGCATCTCCATCAAGGCTGAGGACTATGATTCAGAACCCATTCCTCTGATCAATAAACAGAGTTTTGAAATTTCATTTTGGTTTAACAAGCTGCTGGTTAAGAGGAGAGGCTCCTTCTCCAAAGACCTCTTTCCCTGATGATATCTAACTTGCTGCCTAGTAAAACTAACTTTTAAAAAATTTGGGAATGCCTAATGGTAATAAGAATTTTGAATATTAGCAAGTTTGGCGAGACTGCCTTGATGAACACTAAACAGTTTTACTGCGTATCCAGAAACACCATCCACTCAGCTGTGCAGCTTTAGACACATTTCTCATGTGAAAGATGATGGTGAAGTACCATCCACTCCTTACAGGTTACCTGCAGTGATGTTTAAAGACCACACCCAATGAACACCCAACATGTAGCTGATGCCTTTCACAGACAGTATCACTAAGAGCAGCACTAACAACCACTAGAGTCAACAGCCAGTGTAAGAGATGAAAATGTTTCGTGATAGCCCAACTTTCTCCTTTTATCTAGGAAGACAGCCAATCGCATAACAATGCCTTTACCAGCTAGGGCTTGGTTTCTCAAGTGCTAGATTAAGAATGGAATAGGAAGAGGCAGGGTGCTGGGGAAGTTCTCAAGAACCCATAAGGATGACACCACCTTGGACTGTTGGCAGTGGTCCAGAGGGTGCCTGAACTGGTCTACTCTGGTCTAGTGAATACCCTAACTATCATCATAGAGCCTTTGTCCAGTGACTGATGGAGGCAGATGCAGAGATCCCCAGCCAGGTGCCAGGCTGAGCTCTGGGAACCCAATTGATGAGAGAGGAGGGATTCTGCAGGCGGGGAACATCAATGACCGGCCACACTATTGGAGGCCCATGAACTGTAGACTAGTGGCTGTGGAGCCCCCACGGGACTGGACTAGGCCCTCTGGATATGGAAGATGGTTGTTTGGCTCGAACTGTTTGGGGAACACCCAGGCAGAGGGATCGGGATCCATCCCTGGTGCTTGGGCAGGCTTTTGGGAATCCGGTACCTGTGGTGTGGCACCTTGCGCAGCCTTGGTACAGTGGGAAGGGGCTTGGACCTCCCTAGGCTCAGTGTGCCGGGCTCTGCTGACTCCCCATGGGAGACCTTGATTTGGGGGATGTGGGGATGTGGGGTGGCTTGGAAGGGAGGGCTGGGAGATGGGAAGAGGGAGGCGGTGGGATCTGTGGGTGGTGTGTAGAGTGAGTACAAAATTTCTTAATAAAGAAAAATGGGGGAAAAAAAGAATGGAAAGTCCTTTTATCTCTGCAAGACAGAGGCAAAATAAAGGTAGCTTAGACTACAAGAAGGAGAACATTACTCAAACATACTTTTTTCTAAGTCATTCATCTCTTTCATGTGACAATCTTCATGCCCCTCTCTGTCCTGCTTTCCTGCCACAGATGGCACTAAGAGCTGTGGTCCCAGAAATCTCTGGGAAGAGCTGCATGATGATGATCAGTCTTCCAAGACTTCATCCACGCTTACGAGAGGCATAGTTCCTGTCTAGGAGACAGCAGAGCAGTCTCTCCCATCTTACCCATCACCGGAAGGGGAGGCTTTGGACCCCCTTAGTAAGAGCTGGCTAGATTGGCGTGGGATAGATGGAGCAGCAGTCTGTTTCCCAGAACTCACACGGTAGCTCACAACCATTTGTAACTCCATTATCAGGTCCTTCATTGACAAATATGCTAAACAATGTAAGATTGCAAGGGGGCATTCCTATTATTTTTAGTGGTACATGACTTTTATTTTTATTTTGTTTTGAAGATTCGTTAGTGTGTATAGATGTTCTTCCTGCATGTATGTCTGTGCAATACATGCTTGCCTGGTGACTGAGGAGGCCAGAAAGGGGCATTAAATTCCCTGGAGCTGCAGTTACAGGTATTTGTAAACTGTCATGTGAGTGCTGGGAATTGAACTAGGGTCCTCTGGAAAAACAGCCAGTGCTCTTAACTGATCCATCTCTCCAGTCCCTGGTACAAGGTTTTTGTTTTGTTTTGGTTTTGGTTTTTTGTTTGTTTGTTTGTTTGTTTTGCTGGAGCATCCTCAATCATTGACTCCAACATTTTTTTTTAATTCACACATACATATTATTTAACATGATGGGTGTTTTGCCTTCATATATGTCTGTGCACCACATTCAGACTGAGTGCCAGTGGAGACCGGAAGAGGGTACTGGATCTCCTAGAACTGAAGTTACAGTGTGACAGTTGTGTGGTTGCTGGGAATTGAACCCATAACCTCTACAAGAGCAAGTGCTCTTAACCACTGAGAAATCTCTCTGGTCCCTATAACAATTTTTTCTTTTTTTTAATTAAAATTTTTTCCTTTTTATTTATTCTTTGTATCTTTCATATCACGCATCTCCATCTCATTCATTTCCCTGTCCTTTTATATCTACCCTCTGCCCTTGCAACTTCCCCCCCAAAATAAAATAAAATAAAATTTAAGAGAGACAAAAAGAGAGAGAAGGAAAAAAAATCAGTCTCATCATGAAGCTCTAGTGTGACACAGTGAGTCACGCAGTAAACCCTTTTGTCCATGTATCTTTACTTGCAAGTGTTCATTGCAAAGAGTCATTGGTCTGGTTTGAGGCCTCTGCTTTCTGCTACACTATCAATGCTGGGCCCTCACTAGGACTCCTCTTGGTTATCCTGCTGTTGCCCTGTGTTGTGGGATCCTGCAGCTTTGAGTCTGCAGGACTGGTCCCGTCATGTACTCCAGAAGATCACAGATGGGGTGGATGCTGAGGTGGACCAACTCATAACCCTGGTTCTGGGCCTGGGTAGCATCATTGGTCAGCCTGCCAGCTCTCCCTTGTCCTCACCACCAGGGTGAACTCTCTTGCATCGCCCTAACAAGTTCATCCCTTGCAGTGATGAGTGAGGGGCAGAGCCAGTTCTCCTGTTTTCATGTCCTCAGGGTTAGGTCTCCCACACCTACATCTTCAGGGCCACTCTACTGTGTTGCCCAGGGGAGGCACAGGGGTCACTCTCCGGAGTGCTGCAGCTGATGATGGACAGGGCCAGCTCTCCCGCTCTTATGACCCTCAGGGCCAGCTCTCCCACCTGCCTCAGGCTTTGATGGGCAGGGTGGGGAGGGCATTTCTCCTCCACCCATGCCACTACATGACAGATGGGTAATGGGGACAGTTCTCCTATGCTCACACTTCCGGGCTGGATCATCTATACCTCTACCAATGAGGTTGGCTCTATTGTGCTGCCCAGGTGAGGTGCAGGACCTGTTTTCCTGTGTGCAGTTGGTGGTGGGCAGGGACACATCTCCCTTCCTTACGACCTCAGGGCCAGCTCTCCCACCTGCCTCAGGAGTTGATTGGGGTGGGTTGGGGCAGTATGGAGGCCCACAAAGGTTTCCTAGTGAGAGCTGAGCTTGCTTTACCCAACAGGGCTGCATTAGAGGATTGCTTGACCATGTGTATCATTACCAGGTGATCAGAAAGGGTCCTCACTTGGCTGTGCTAGGGGGAGGTCTTTTGCTCCACCCCTTGGCATTCCTATAAAAAGCCCTTTAGAAGAGACAAAGGGGGCTGGTGGATAATGATCCAGGCTCTCCCGAAGCTATCCTGTGTTTCTGTCTGTCTCTCTCCCTTCTATATTTCTATCTAATATCTCCTATCCCTCACTCCTCAAGAGTACCCTTGGGAAAAAGTGAGAGCTAGTCTCCCACAGGGCAGTATAACAATTTCTTAAGGGAAAAGAATCACAGCGAACTTGGATTCAAACATTTTATTGCAGTTTTGCACAGCACTTGAAATTTCAAAGCAATAGTTAGAATTCAGAAAGAAAAGTGGATTGACCTTGGCAAAGGGAGAAGAGAGACTTCTCTTGGCTTTAAGCCATAATAGACAGACCTTTTAGAAAAGGATTGTCTACCCAAAAGCCATGGTTGCAGTAATAGACTCAGAGCTAGAACACCAATTAAATACATGCTGAAGCTTGCCCGTGGGTGTGGGTGCTTCCTAACAGAGTGTACTGAGCTCAGTCATGGAGCAGCCTTCCATGCAGCACATAGTTTGCAGATCTCGTTTGGACACTTGTGAGTACTTCTTCAACTGCCAAAGCCTTTCCATGGGCGCCTGTGGGTCTTGAACAAGTTCCTGTCCTGAGATATCCATCTTAGGAAAGTTGTGTTCAAGAGTTTCCTTGGATGTCTCCTGTCTTTCTGGGAGCTGGAAGTAGTTTCTTGGCTCAGCTATAAGAGAGGAGAGAGGCACCATACTACCTTAAAGAAGCCTGACAAATAAATAGCACCAAAGACCTGCACTTCAGGAAGAGCTGGCTTGTGCACACTCTTCATTTTACAGAGGTTGAATGACATCAGTGTCCACTGGCTAGTAGAAACTGATGCCAGCCACCTCTGCTCCATGACCAGCAGTTTCCAAAGATATTAGTTGTAATGAGCAGTAAGCTATATAATTAGCCATAAGATATGTAATTAATTAGCTAGAAGCTGAAGAACAACAGTAACAAAAACCCTGGGTAAGCCTTGCAGAGCTGATCGATGGGGTTTCCATTTCATATCTGACAGTAAAACATGGGCTATGTTGTTTAATCTAAATGTTGTTCCCAATGTCTGTACTCAAGCACTTCTGGCTTTTTAATTTAGTTGAGACTCACGTATCAACACTGGCAAGCACTAAACAAAAGCCACCTGAATGAATGCCAGTTGGCCAACTAGTGATTGATCAGGTAAAAAATGTGAAGGAAAGCATCATGGAGACCTGTGGAAGGTCTGAGCGTTATCATTTCAGTAATGTCCAAAGGAGATGGGGCCAGTGAGATGGCTCGCTGGGTAAGGTACTTGCAGCCCAACAATGAAAGCCTGGACCCAAGTTGGATCCCCAGAATCCACATAAAGATGGAAGGAGAGAACTAGATCCTTAACATTGTCCTCTGGCTGCCACATATGTACTGTGGCATATGTGTCTGTACACAACCGTCATACAGACATACACACAGACACACACACACAACAATACTAAAAAATAAAATCTAAAAAAAAAATGAAACTTATAAAACACTCATTCTGCTGTATAGTCCAGAGCTACTCCAAAGCATTTTTCTGCTATATCTTGATGTGCTGTTTCAAAAAATCAGTGATAACTCTTTCTCTTTTAAAGTTTAAAAACACTTATATTTCTGATAAAGTCTGTATGAACCTGGATATTAAAGTGGTAAGAACAAGTTTATCACATCTCAAGGCATCATCCCCCTAAAATATGAACATTGTTAGTCCTTTACTAAAGTCTTTTGTTTAGCCAAGTCATTTTAAGCCAAGCTGAAACTTTTAGCATTTATATGTCATTCATTCCCTACATCTTTCTTAGAAAACAAAGGCGATGAAATCCATTATTCAAGCAGAGTCATGAGGTGGGCACAGAAAGAGCAATGTTTTGTGGTCTCACTTCTAAGAGAGATCTGGACAGCCAAGACCACAGGAGCAAAAGGAGAATGGTGGCTCTCTGAGGATCATTTAGTTGTCCAGGGATGGAGGGAGGGGAGCCAAAGAGTGCAGAGTTTCAAGTAGCCAGGAGGAACAAGTTCAAGAGATGGACTCTACAATGTGGCGGCTGTGGTCAACAGCAGCATATGCATTCCTGAAGTTTCTAAGAGCATACATTTTCACTGTTCTCATCACAAAAAAATAAGTATGTAGGTAATGTGTATGTGAATTAGCCTGATTTAGCCATTGTGAAACATCAACATGGTATATATAACTCCATTTTTGTCAATTTTAAAAAATAGAATAGAACTTTAAGTAAATTTTACCTCATAGTTTTAATTTTTTATTTTTATTATTTTTAGTTATGTGTGTAGGGGTGTGTGTGTGTGGGGGTGTGTGCGTTCACACACATGAATGCAGGTGCTCAATGGGGCCAAGGAGTCAAACCCTCTGGAGCTGAAGTTATAGACAGCTGTGAGGTGCCTGGCATGGGCCGCTGAGTCATGTCTCCAGTCCTTTACCTCATAATTCATTACAAGATTAGCAGAAAGAATTCCAGCCCATTTTCTAAGTTACTTGAATTGAAAACAGTAGTTCAGCAAAGTCCACACATCACTGCTGTGATAGCAGACTGACGGGCACTCTGGGAATTCTGACTACACATTTCCTGTTACTCACAATTCCCCCAATGCTCCCAACTCCCCCGACCCTGCACCCAACTTTTCAAATTTGACAGGCCCTTCAGGATCTCTGTCAAATTCCACCTTCTCCACGATGTAAGCATCTATTGAAGACATCTCTTCACTTGGGGTGCAGCGTGTAATGGCAATGACTTCGGCTCTTGAAGTATATAGATCTGATTTGCTTCTTGGTCTCCCTGCTGAGTGGCTGTGTAAACAGTTTTCTTATTGATAAATGATAAACATTACTTACGTCACACAATCTTCATCAGAAAGCTGAATGACATGTTGCCTCTGGAATTGCCTGGTACTTTGCAAGTGGTCTGTTGAGTAGGGTCCTTCCCTTCACCCTTGTTTGCCAGTTACCTGAATTCTAACTTAATACACTCTGTAATCATCCGTGTGCAGAAATCTATTTGGCCTCTCTATAGCCTTTACTGCTCCGCCCACGGATGCTAAGCTTGCTGAAGTCCCAGGCAATGAAATAATTGCAAGCAGAAGATTAAAGAATAGCAGTGCAGATCCCTGTGGCTGGTATGTAAAATGAATAGAAAATGTAATAAAATTAAAAAAAAAAGAATAGCGGTGCATTGCTTTTTAAACTGAGCATTTTCGTCATTTTCTCGGGTCAGATTCAGTAGTGTATTTTGATGATTGAGCCCCTACATTGATACACAAATAGATCAATATTTCTTAGAGAAATAGCTACTAAAATAACTGATGTGTGGGGGTGGGGAATTAAAAGATAGGTCTGGGAAAAAGGTGAGGGGCGTGTGTTCGATTACCTCGCTGAGCTTGGTGGGCCCCTTCCAGGTGTCTCCTCCATCGAGAGCTGGCGCAGATGTAGACGACTGTTCTCACGTAGTCGAGGCCGCAGAGCTTCACGGTCTCCCTGCTTCTCACTTGCACAACAGCCAACAGGACAGAGAAGAGAAACAGAGCGAGAGTGGGGCCCTTCATGCTGCCCGAGAGCGAATGAGAATCGATGCAGTCAGCGGTACCCAGTGAAATGTCTGAAGTTACCTCGCCCTCTTGGGCCATTTATACTCATCCCCCTGACGCTTTATTGGTCAGACCTTATTTTAGCAGTATTTACTAAGCACGAAGGTGCCAGTGTGGAGGGCTAGCGATGTGCTTTTATGATTATTGCTGTTTACCCAGTCATCCAAACACCACCCTCGGTATTGCTGCGTCTTCTCCGGAGTTGCTGCGGAAATGCACGGCTTTGCTAAGCAGGAAGATTTAAGTTTCAATGCCCACTTTTCATTTACTGACTGACACAGAGCAAGCTTTAAACTCTGAAAGTCAACACTGGTATCTCTCTAGCATGGGGGATCCCATCTGGTGAAGGCTTCCAGGGAGTGAATGCGGCTTCTATGTCAACGCAGTGGGAAATCACACAGTGGTGCAGTCTTCATGCCGTGGGTTTGATTCCTGGCTTTCCTCTCACCAGATCTAGAATTTAAAACAAATTATTTAAGTACCCCTTTTTAAAAAAAAAATGCTGGCAATAGTACTACATCACAGAGGTGAAGAGATAACATGTGTCCCACTTTACATACTAACAGTTGTTAATTTCTTGGCGGCCATCTTACCTCAGCATCAGAATAGACTGGGAAAGATGACTTCTCTTCAGAACTCAAAATTTCTGTGACTAGGATGTTCCTTGACGTCCTTAACCTGTGGGTTGGGTATTCCTCTCTCAGCATACATTCCTGTTACCATAAAGCCAAATTTGTATTCCAAACAGGTAAATAATGAAATACCTCTTTTGGTAAGCCAGCTGAAGCCCTGATCTAAGCTAAGTGTTTGCCCAGAGCCTTCTGAGAGTGAGAGAGTGTCTCCATTGCAGCCTCCATCCATCAGACTGGCCTGCAGCCATGTCTGTGAAGACTTTGCTAAACAAAATACTTTTGTAAAGGACTAACAATATTCATATTTTTGTGGCTTGATGCCTTGAGATGTGATAAACTTGTTCTTACCACTTTAATACCGAGGTTCATACAGACCTTATCAGAAATATAAGTGTTTTTAAACTTTAAAAGAGAAAGAGTTGTCACTGATTTTTGAAACAGCACATCAAGATATAGCAGAAAAATGCTTTGGAGTAGCTCTGGACTATACAGAGCAGTAGAGTGAATGTTTTATAAATTTCTCTTTTTGGATTTTATTTTCTAGTATTGTTGTGTGAGTGTGTGTCTGTGTGTATGTCTGTATGACGGTGTGTACAGGCACATATGGCACAGTACGTATCATATGACACAGTACATCTCATATGGCACAGTACCTATCATATGGCACAGTACCTATCATATGGCACAGTATTTATTGGCAGTCAGAGGACAACTTTGTGGAGTCACTTCTCTCCTTCCATCTTTATGTGGATTCTGGGGATCCAACTCTGGACCAGGCTTTCGTTGTCAGGCTGAAAGTACCTTACCCAGTGAACCATCTCACTGTCCCCATCTCTTTTGGACATTGCTTGAATTAATAACTTGGTTGTTGATTGAGGTGGAAGGGTTCAACCCACTGTGGGTGTTACCATCCCTACACAGGTGGTCCTGGGCTCTAGAAGAAAGCTAGGTAAGCCTGAGCCTAGGAGTGAGCCGTAGAACAAGCCAGTGTTCCTCCATGGCTTCCCCTCTGGCTTCCTGCTTTGAGTTTCTGCCCTAACTTCCTTCAGTGCTGGACTGGGATGTCTAAATGTGAGCTGAAATAACCCCCTCTTCTCCTCAAGTTGCTTTCGGTTAGAACATTATATCACAGCAACAGAAAAATAGGCCAGAACAGCTACCTACCCAAATATAAATACACTCTGGAAACTAATAAAGAACTGCACTTATCTGCAACTGCTCCACTAGATTCTGAAGATTTTTCTCTCTGCCTCCATTTTTTTTTCTGCAGTTCTTAGGGTCTCTCCAGGGGACACCCTAATTTGGGGTGTGGATGAGAGGACGCCAAGATCTGAACCCTGTCTGTGGCTAAATGGATACAAGCTAGTGATCCTGGCCACGTACAGACGGACAGAGCCGTGACAGCAGTGCGAACCCCCAGTGCGCAGCCTCACTCCTGGCTGCTTTATTTTTCTCATTTGTAAATTGAGGGGTGTGGGTTAGATGGCTTAAGGACGCTTCTGAACTTGAAATTCTAAGTCTTGCTATAATTATCTGATTATGTGACTCCTACCTCAAAACCCTTCACCACTGAGGGGAGGGAGATTTTACGGGAGGAAAGATTGTACAATACAAGAGATATGGAGTGGGGTAATGTAGTGGGTAGCCATTCCAGCTTTGATCTGGAAGTTCCAACCCCCATTGAGGCTTCGGTAACTGTCACGCCTACAAGGCAGGGCCAAGAGAGGACCCTGCCCGGCTAGCTCAGTCAGTAGAGCATGAGACTCTTAATCTTAGGGTCGTGGGTTCATGCCCCACGTTGGGCGCCAGGTATTGGTGAAATTATTAAGGCCACTCCACGTAGTTAAAAGGGAGGTTTATTTAGTGGCGTAACTTACAAATGAAGGGATAGGTAGGTTGCAAGGTCTGGGGAAGATGTAGCGCAGTCTGGCAGTGTTCTCTGGAGAACTCTGCTTGGTCTACCTCCAGCGTCCAGGGTCCAGGAACCAAGAGAGGGAGCACATCTGGGTCTCGGGTCTTCAGGGTCCTCTCTTGGCCCTGCCTTGTAGGCGTGACAGTTACCGAAGCCTCAGTGGGGGTTGGAACTTCCAGATCAGAGCTGGAATGGCTACCCACTACAGGGTAATGGAACAGGAGGGGGTGTTTTAGTGGGGAGGGGGTTAGAGGGTAGGGACGAGGAGCTAACACTAAGGATGGTTGACAAAAAGCCATGGAAACCTACTATTTTTTAAGTTTCCTAAATATAAAAAAAAGTTTAATTGGAGTTACCCTGCATGGGGGATAATGCTTCTCTCAGAAACCACAGGTTGCCAAAGAAAAAGCCCAGGGAGGGAGATAGGCTACTCCACTAAAGTTTTTAGTCAAGGGGAGTTCCAGGCTATTGCCCTTGGTTTTGGTTGCCTGTCAGAACTGGTCAATAAGACATTATTGAAGATACCACACACTTGGGTCACAGGACTTGGACAAATCAAGCTGATACTGATCTAGAAGCTTCGTCCCTGCTGCCTAACTTTCATAGAACTGGAAGTTGCTATGCAGGCTGCTAGGGGAGAAAAGTCATCCACAGTCTTACTGAGCTGTGACTCTTAGGAGCTATAATGACCAACCTGCTAAGATGTGCCCATGGGGGCAATGGTGGCATGCATGTTATGGGGGTAGGCAAGCATTTTTCTGACTGGATTTAAGGTCTGCTCTACAGGAAGGGGTTCACAGCTGGTGCTGTAAATCTGAACCCTTGCTTGTGGAGCTCATAGGCCCTAGAGGGGAACAGACTACTACTTTGCTGAATGGACATAGTGCCAACTGACAGACGATGACAGCTGGGGAGGAGGAGTCAGTCTTCTTTAAGGTGTGGTCCCTGGTGGGATGACCACGTTCCAGTGGATGGTCCCATACCCAGGTATGTATGGGCGGCACTAATTGAACTCAGTAAGTTATTTAAAAAAGAGACAGGAAGTTGGGAGTGGGATGGAGTTGAAGGGGCAAGTAGGGGAGAAATATGATTTAACTACATTGTATATATGTTTGAAATTATCCAAGAACAGTTTATAAATATATTAAAACAAATGAATAAAATGATTGCTTTATGAAAAAACAGTCAAATATTTTGGTGATTTATTATCTGCATGACATAATCTAAACAGCTTGGCCTTTAAGATTCTTAAGTCTAAATATCACTTCTTCCACATAGTTTGAGGTTTGATTAGAGAAGACAACCAAAATCTTCCCGTGACCAATCACAGTTTACCATTTGCCCTGTTCCTGGGATGTTTAACCCTTTCTGCTTGGCGGCTGACCTCTCTAGTTGGTGCTTCAATGTACTCTGCATTTGTCTTTTCCTGTTGTTTTGTTTTTCAAGACATGGTTTCTCTTTTCTCTTTGTAACAGCCATGGCCATCCTGGAACTCTCTTTGTAGACCAGGCTAGCCTCAAACTCAGAGATCTGTCTGCCTCTGCCTCCCAAGAGCGAGGATCAAAGGCAGGTGCCACCCCCCCCACCTGCATTTGTCTTTGAACGTGTCCTGGTCCATTCAGACTGCAGTAACAAATTCCAGCAGTTGGCAAGTTTATAAACATAGAAATGTATTTCTTGTCGTCCTGGGAGCTGAGAATGACAAGGACCAGGGAGCAGCATGGTCAGATGGGGGAGGTCCCTCTTCTGGGTTGTAGACTAATGATATCCCACTGTGCCCCACACAGCAGAAGGGGCAAGCCAGCTCTCTGGAGTCTCTTCTAAGAACGTTTAGTCTTAGAACTAAACGTCTCAGCCAGGAGGTCTCTGTTCTTGTGGTCTCATCATTCTCCAAAGGCTTCTCCTAACCTTATCACCTTGAGGTTATAATTTCACAATGTGGCTTTTATACACACACACACACACACACACACACACACACACACACACGAGCACAAATGTTCAGGCCACAGCCATGTGTAAGTTTCTTTAATAGGAAGCTGAAATGGGTCAAAGAGTTAGCCTAAGTAAGGCGCTTCACATAAACTGTGACACTCAACAAAAGATACATTAAAGCTGGGTGGTGGTGGCAGAGGCAGGTGGATCTCTGTGAGTTCGAGGCCAGCCTGGTCTACAGAGTGAGATCCAGGACAGGCACCAAAACTACACAGAGAAACCCTGTCTAGAAAAACCAAACCAAACCAAAACAAAACAAAACAAAATTAAAAATACCCTCTGGAAATGATAAGAAAAGGGTTGGGCTTTTTTGTTGAGACAAGATTATATAGACAGATTTTCTTTGTATACATATATTTACACAGAGAAAAACAATCCTAGCCCATGTCCAGGAAGAAGTAGAGACATGTCCACTCTAGAAATTCACAGCTAAGTCAACTTCTAATTCAGACCTAAGTCAACTTCTCAGGACTTTCCTGGAGCAAACACATAGAAGAAGACTGAATTAAGGCGACTTCCTAACTGGACCTCTCCTCTAAGCACTTCTTGCATCAATATGCATTATTAATCTCCCAGAAAGGGACTATTACCCTAAGACTTTTTTAAAAAGACACGTGTCCTAGAGACCCTTGAAAGAATCTGTGACCTTGTGCTTCGCCCTTTTACAATTTATTGGTTGGATGAAAAGAAGAAAGATGGGAAAGAATGAAGAGAAAGATGGCCGCAGTGCAAAAGCGTGGGCAGCTCTGAGATTCTTCAGCTCTGCCTTTCCTCTCCCCTCCTCCCCACTCCTCTCTCCTCTTCTCCCCTCCTCCCCACTCCTTTCCTACCTCCCCCATCTCCTTCCCTCCCCTCCCTTCCCCTCCTCTTCTCCATGACCAGCACATTCCTAATATTGAAACCTAGTTGATAAATCAGTCCAACATGGAGGAGAGCAGCCTATCACCTACACAGAACATGAGATATGAACAAGAAAGATGTCCTTATCATATAAAATCACTGAGCTTTATGGATTATTGGTTATAACAGCATAACCTGGTTTATCATGATTAATATTATCTTGTAATTACACCTTTGCAAATATAGAGAATGTTTATAATGACCCAAAGAGTTTACTTAAAATGCCTTAAAATTTGTTTTTATGTGTATGGGTGTTTCATCTGCATATATGCGATGTGTTTCTTAGAAGGCCAGAAGATGGCGGATCCTAAAGCCACCACCTTGGTCCTTTGGAAGAATAGCCAGTGCTCTTAGTAGCTGAGCCATCTCTCCAGCCCCATGACCCAAAGATTTTAGATTTAAGCACATTAGGCTGGATTATTTGTCCTTAACAATTGGAATGATCACATAATATGTTGATCATATGAAGGCTTTATCAACTACAAACCCTACAAGCTATGGTAACAACCAGCTTGGCAAACTGCAGTACAAATGTATGGATGGTTTTGAGATTGAAAAATACACAGAAAACTTATCCATGGAAGCTTGTCCCAACAAAAAGTAACATTTTCTAATCCTATGCAAGGGGTATTATTAATTTGTTATTTATCGAACATCATAGATTATGTTAAGTGCTACTTGACTTACTTATGCTAACTCATTAACTCATTTCAGCTTCAGAAGAAGTTAGAGGAAACTCATTCATACTTCTGCATGCTTGTGTGCCTACAAAAGCCAAATTTTGAAATCCTAATCCTCAATATGATAAAATCCAAAACTCAAATTAGCAGTCACTCAGTGGATTCGGTAGATGTGTGTTTTACCTCTGTACTGTTTGTCCAGGACAAGTGGCTACGGCATGCCCTGTAGCTGGCGGATGAAGCAGGTTCACATGAGATGTAAGTATTGACTATGGCATCAGATTTGATCGGCCAGAGCTCAGTTCTGCTCCTAGTCAGCTATGAGAACTTAAGACATATAATGTCTTAGAACTACACTTTTTCATTTGTAAAGTGTGGACACCACCAACTTCTTGAGGGTAGTTGTGAGGACTAAATGCAAAGGAAACTGAGTCTAACATAAAGAGAACTTTGCATAGATTGATGGCAGATATAATGGTGATGACCTCAGTGTTAGACAGATACATTTTTGGTATTGATGTTATAGGTTCTAGTTAGAATATCACTTTGAGGTATTAAACTTGCAATTTCATTTTATAACTTGTTAAGGTGAAAGTATCTCTGGAGGTAGAGGTTTACCAAAGGGGTCACAACCTACAGGTTGAGAACCACTGCTTTATTAGAAGGACTCAAAATGAGCAAATGATGTGTAACTCAATAGCACAACACAGACAAAAACAGTATAAAATAATAAACAATAGCAAAATAATCCGATTTTAAAATGGTCAAAAGAGGGCCAGGGAGATGACTTGGTTAGTCAATGTGCCTACTACTAAGCCTGATGACCTGATTTGATCATTGGAATCAATGGGGTAGAAGGAGGGAACTCTCAAAAGTTGTCTTCTGACCTCACATGTATGCTGTAGCATGCACACCCACTACATGTGTACTACAAAAGTTTTGTCATTTATATTTTAAAACAGGCAAAAAATACACATTTTTTTCAAGGAAGATACACAACAGTCAAAAAGTATATGAAAATGTGGTTAGCATCACTGCTCATGGGGAAGTACAAATTTGGTACTGTTATAGTGGAAAATTTAGAGCTTCCTTTCCAATATTAAATGTGATTCAGAAATTCTACTGCTGGGTATACACCCAAAAGACATGAAATCAGTATTTTGTGAGGTGTCTGCACTCCACGTTCCCTGTGGTTTATTCACAAAATAGAATCAAGGCTGGACATGGTGGTGCACACTGGATCTCAGCAGTTGGAAGCAAGCGAGATCAGGAAACCAGAGACTTCCTTGGCTACATACTGAGTTTGCAGCTAGGCTGGGCTAATATAAGCCTCTGTCTTAAAAAAAGAAAAGAAAAAAAGGAATCAATTTACATATCTGCGAACAATTGAGTAATCTGATGTTTGTAAGCACACACATGTGTATGTTTTAAGGTATACTCAAAAACAGTAATTGACACTTAAAGCTTTATTTTGTATCCACAGCACATCGATTTTGTATTTTGTTATCATTTTGAGTGCTTAGAAATAAAGACAATAAACAACCAAAACATGTGTACAGTTCAGAAAATTTAATAAATTTGAGCTTGTCCTGATGGTGCAGGGTAGGACTATTCAGAAAGCTGAGGGGGAAGGATCACGATCCAGGTCACTCTGGGCTACAGAGTGAGTTTAAGACCAGCTGGGTACCTAGTGAGACTCTGTTTCAATATAAAAAAAAAAAAAGTAAGAGTTAAGGAATAGCTCATTGATAGTGTGCTCACCTGGCCTTATTGGCTTCCATCCCCACCACGCAAATAAACAATAACAAGAAAACAGCAAAGCCCCCAAACCTATCTATTGATCTTTGTTCCTATCCCTCCATCTACCATAAGAGATCAGATGTAGGTCTCCCAAGGATTCACTCAGATTCTTCTTCTTGGTGTTAATAATACCATAGCTTCTTGTAGTTAAATGTACCCACAAACAATACATATTTGTTGAAAATGCAGGCTTTTCATGAGTTGTTCATGTTGCATACATTTTTGGCAATTTAAAAACAGAAACGCTCACTTTTCTAAGACTCATAGAATGTTTTATATGTCAGACTTTGTGGACATAATGCATTTTGGTTCAATCTAGGAATTGGTCTCATGTAAACATCAGTCTTTTAGTTTTACTGCCCAATGAGTTTGCCACATAAAAGCTAAAATGCTAGTAAATGGTCTACAAGTTTCGAGGAAATCTGAAACAAAGTCCTGAACAAACAGATCGCAAAGTCTAAATGTCACACGGAGAAGTCAATGAGGCCACCAGGACGGCATGCATCTCCTGCAGCAAGGGAGTAAGCCCAGTGGAGCACAAGAGGAAAGATGTTTTCAGGAGATCAGGCTCTGGAGTCAGCTCTAGGTGATCAGAAGGAGCCCTGTACCCTTTTCCTTGGATGCTTTACATTAGATAACCTTGTTTCCCAAATTGCTGGTGGGAACACACAAAGTCATAGCAAACTTCACCAAAAACAAAAACAAAACAAAACAAAATGCAAAAAAGTGAGCATGGGGTTTGTTATTACTTTTTATATTGAAAGGGGAAATGGATTTTATCACAAAATGGAAGAAAGCTGTGACTGTGCTTATGAACTTTCCAGGCTGACTCTATGTTCTCTATAAATTCTACAGTTCAAATGTTTTATCTACCCTGATGCTAAAATATTTTCTTAGGGTTCTGAGGGAATTCAAGATATTGAACCATATTGTGATAAGGATCTCCAAGAAGGAAGCTATAGTTCCTCTATCCTTGCATTCAAAAAGTATTTCTTACATTTCCAATTGGTGGGGTAGTATGGTGAGCCCAGCACACAGTCTCTCTCTTCATGAAGCCTACAGTCTAGAAGGGAGGGAGGCACTAAGCAACTGACCCATACCAGGTAGAACCCCAGTTTAGAAATATAATTATGTACACATAGAACTAACTTTGGTAAACTGTCCTCTGGTCTTCACATAGACTCTATCCCATCCACCCCACACTACAGAACAACAACAACAAAAATCTAAAAAGTTTCTTAGAAAAGAAACTTAGTTGTCTAAGAAATATATTTTCTATACCTTGTAGCAGGATTTTTCTTTGGACCACCAGCCAGCTCCCAATTGTGACATGGAGACTTATTACTAGTTTTGAATGCTAGGCCCTAGCTTATCTCTTTTCTGGTTAGCTCTTTTAACTTAAATTAACCTGTTTTTCTTTATCTATGTTTTGCCTCAGGGTTTTTGTTTTTTGTTTTTTGTTTTACCTTTTCTTTCTATGTATCTTACCATCGCTGCTTCTCTATGTCTGGCTGGTGACTGCCTGGCTTCTTGCCCAGGGTGTCTTCTCCGTTCTCTCCTCCTCCTTCTCTCATTCTTCTTCCATCCTTTCTTCTGAGCCTAGATTCCTCCTCCTATTTAGTCTCTCTGCCTGGCAGCCCTGTCTATCCCTCTCCTGCCTAGCTATTGGCCATCCAGCTTTTTATCAGACCAATCAGGTGCCTTAGGCAGGCAAGGTGAAACAGACACAACACATCTTTACATAATTAGACACACATCCTTCCATTGTTAAACAAATGCAGCATAAATAAATTCAACACATCTTTACATAGTTAAAATAATATTCTACAACAATACCTCAAATATTTTCTGATTCCAGGTCACATTCAACATGTGTGAAACAAGTTAATGTCAGCACAAGTTGCTTGCCCTTCCCGAGATATGACTGCAACGTCTTTCTGTGTCAAGATCTTCCTACCCTCAGTACAGGGCTCCTCAGCTCCAGTGGCTCTGGATACTTCTGAATATCACTAGTTGAATGGGGAATGGTTTTCTTTTCTTTTTTTCAATGTAATTTTTTTATTGAATCTTTGGGAATTTCACATCATGCACCCCAATCCCACTCATTTCCCAGTCTCTCCATATCTACCCTTCACCCTGTAGTGCCCCTCCTCAAAGGAAAACTAAAATATAATAAGATAAAAGTACAAATAAAAATATTAATTTAAAAACAAAAGTAAACAAACTAACAAAACAAACAGCAACAACAAAAAGAACCCACTTCACTCCTCTGTCTTTCCCAGTGCTCCATCACCTCTTCATTCATCTTGGTGGCACTAAGAGCTGCTGTGCATCATGCAGTATTCCCCTTTGTCCAGCTCTGCTTGCAAATGTTCATTGTGTTATGTGTTGTTGGTCAGGTTCAAGGCCTCTGGCTTCTGGTACACCATCAATACTGGTCCTCACTGAATCTCCTCTCAGATATCTTGCTATTACCCTGAGTCATGGAGATCCTGTGGCTATGGTTCCAAGGGACCTGTTCCTTCACATGCTCCAGCAGGTCACAGATGGGGTAGATGTTGGGGAGAGCCAACTCAAAACCCTGATGTCTGCCTGGGTGGTAGCTGAGTTGGTCTGACTGGGTTACTGGGACCATCCCCCTCAGGTGAGGGACAGAGCCAGTTCTCCCAGGCTTGTGGTGAGGAATGGGGCCAGCTTTCCCAAGTTGCAGGGCACAACTCTCCTATTAGGGGTGGGGCCAGCTTTCCCATGCTGGGGTCATCCTTCTGTTATCCTAGGGCCAGGGTAGGGTCAGCTCAGCACTGCCCTTGTACTTAACCACATGGTTCACATGGACCCTGTGGTAACTCAGGCAACAGACATCAACACAGACCACAGCTGCAACTTGACACTGACACAGACATGGTCAACAGCAGCATCTTGGCCTGGGTGTCACCATGGCCCCAGGTAGCAGGGCAGGCCTTTCAGATCGGCATGATCTAAGTTGCAGCGTGGTTCTGGGACTCCAACGTGGCCCCAGGTGGCCTCCCAGACCCCGTGCAGTGGCATGACCTTCAATGGTACCAGGAGCCACAGACTGCAACACAGACCCTGGCTGCAGTGGAGCCAAGGATCCAGACATGGCCCCCACCCCCGGCGGCAGTGCCGCCCACCAGATCTGTATGACCCTGGCAGCAGCATGATTCTCAGGCACCCACATGGTCTCGGGTATGGGTCCAGACTCAGGGCATCTACACTTCCTTCAGTGGTAACTTGAACCTGCACGTTGGACATTGACTAAGACACTGGCTGTGGTAGGGCCACGGACCCAGACTTGGCCATTGGCAGCAGCTCAGGACCGGATGTCAACATGGCCCTGGGTGGCAAGCAGGCCTCCTACACCAGCCTGCTCCTCACTGCCTTCACCTCTTCAGATCTGCCTCTCTCCACAGGACATGAACCCTTCTGCCTCTCTCTCTCTCTCCCATACCCCACCATCTATTTGCTTACCATAGTGGCTTCCCAGAACCACAAACTAAACCAAAGCAAAGCAAAGGTGTTTGAGAGCCGTCACTTCAAGTTGCCAGTGAGCGGTCTGGTGTATTGTCTTCTTCAAGCCTCAGTCCTCAAGCCTCAAAAGTACAACAATTCCTCTACTTGTTTCAAGACTGTTAAGATAAATAAACTGAGATAATCGTATAAATGTGTTTTGTAAACTACAAAGAGCTTCAATATGCATTATTACTAGTATATTGATAACTAAACTGATTTACAGTAAAATTCAAGATCTTCTTTTGAATAAACTCGAGACAAAAGGCAAATACTAAGTGTTCTTATTTCTCATTTGTAACTCTAAGTAATTGCTTAGAACATTAAATATGATGCACAATTGTCATCTGAATACAATTGTCCTTTCCTAGGTCAGTGGGAAGTACAGCTGGCCTAACAGTAGACTCGGGGAACTCTAAGTTCTGTATGAGAGCTGCCTCATGGAAAATGACCAACCTATGTGACGACTACTTAGTGCTAAGCTTAGCATGGCTGTCACCTTCTATGTTCCCAACTGCACACACATGCGCACTCAAGATGAGATGACTAGTGGATGGGGAGAATCCTCGTGCGATGGAATCTACTATAAGGAACTAAAGTTAGCCTAGAAAACAGACAAAGAAACCCCTAACACAAAGTAAAGTAAAAATTCACCCCTGTTCTACACGTGTGAGAGCATCATTTAAGCCTGCATGACCTAGAGGAGAAAATGAAGTAGAGTAGGTTCAATTCCTTAGATCAATTGTCCAATGTCCAAAATGATGCCTTTATTGTTCAGCCAGGCTTGATGAAAACAAGAGAAAAAAATATACATTTTTAAAAAGCATTAAAATAAAAAAGAATACGTTTTTTCAACTAAATTAAGTTTTTATTTTTTTCTTACTCAAAGTAACACAGTTAGTTCAGGCGTTCAGAAAGACAACCACAGTGACTTAGACCAGCAGAAAAACATCTAATCATTATGACCTGACCTAAACTCAAGAGCCACCTAAAAATTGCCTTGCTTTTGTTTAATGGATCGATTCCCCAAACATGGAGATGGTGAGGCAATGGCTGCTGGTCATCAGTAGTTCTCACTGCTATGGACTCTTATCATTAGCATAGACATAAAAGACCTCCGGAGTCTCTGTGAGCTTCACACACCCAGCCTCTTTTCTCCACTCAAAACACTTTACAGAACAGGCTGCCATACCCTGTGGCCTCATTTAACACATGAACACTTGTTAAGGACCCACGTGGACCACCTCTTAGCAGTCTGTGTCAGTGGGTATGTGTGTGTGTCGAGGATATTCCACGCTTCCTGCACAGTCTCTCTCTAGGACTCTTTAGAAAACTCCCTGGCGCAGTGTATAGGTCAAAGACCTTCTATTTTCTTGCTGAGACAACTTAAGTCTGGGCTGTAACTTCACTGCAGATGATTCTGGGCTTTCAGAGGAAGGTAACAATAACAATGTATTTGAGATTAGTGTTGTGTCCCCTCCCCTTCCCCACCCCCACCCCCCCCCCCCCCCCCCCCCCCCACCATGACCCGAGCTAGCTGGACAATGTGATGCTGATATTTGCTGTTCCATCCCACACCTTGCCAAGTGGTCTGACAATGTTTTCTAGTTTCAGGGTTCGGATTTAGGAGGACAGCATTGATGTTCCAAGTCGGGTGTGAGAACTCACTGTGCTCATCGAAGTGGCTGTGTAATCGTAAATCCCAAAAGCAGAGGTTGGGAGGCAGATTTGATAGTTGCTGGAATTTTATCTTCTAACGACTGCAGATTAAGTAATTCTAAAAATAGCTAAATTTTAAAGAAGTCATTTTCTAAGCTATTGAACATTTTATAGGTATATATTTTGCTAATAGATACTTCAAATATGACCAAGAAGTGGAGCAGAAACATCGTTAGAAAATTAAGAAAATCCCACAGCTGGGCATGGTGGCATATGCCTTTAATCTCAACGCTGGGGAGGCTGAGGTAGGAGGATCTCTGTGAGCTCAAGGCTAGCCTGATCTACACGGTGAGTTTTCAGGACAGCCAGAGCTGTTACACAGAGAAACCCTGTCTAG
>CABHPQ010166096.1:0-41522 GCA_902168405.1 Peromyscus aztecus
GGTAGAGAAGTGAGGAGGGGGCCTGGAATTCCAAACACGGCCGTGAATGATTCGGTGGGGAACAGGAAGAAAGGAGGAGAGAACACAGCCGGCCCTCTGAAGTTCAATTTCCTATCTCTGTAGGGAGCTGGAAGTCTCCGGGCCTGCCGCTCTTGCTGCAAAGCTGGGATTTGGCCCTGGCCCACCCTGATACCCACTGAGCCCTGAACTTCCTTTCAACTTTTCACCCAATTCCTAAATCTATAGGTCAGTGCCCCGCATCCAGGGCCAAGAGTGGGAAACTAGTGACCCTCAGACTCCAATTAGCAATGCCCCAGCAGACTCCGGAAGGTCAACTTCAAGCCTCCATCCGCATGTTGGGGGTTTCTGGGAGGCCAGGATACTCCCAGTATCTCTTGCATGGTCTTGGGTCCAGACTCCCTTGTTCCTGCTCCCCGGAGCTGCCTTGCTTTGTAAGAAGGAGGAGCTTGCTACCCTCCCCTCACTCCTCAATGGCATTTATGGCTGTTGCTGTGTGCCCTGCACGCTGTCACCACAGCTCAGTGAAGGGCCATTGGGAACTCCGTTTGAAGCCAGTGACTGAGGGGCAGAAATTGCAAGAGTGGGGATTTGAACCCGCTTATCTGAAGGTCACACCACACCCTACACTCTGCCAGGCTCCTCTGTGGACAGCCAGCCCTTTCAGAAACAGTCTAGCTAAGTTCTCAAGGACTATGGCTGAAGAGGGTTAAGGAATCCCAGAAGGACTACTCAGCCTTACCTGCTTTATTTTTTGGGAAGCCACAGGACCAGTATCTGAATGGTGGGAAGAGAGTAGGCAGTGAGCACTGTACTTGGAGAAGCCTTGGGAGCGAGAAAACTGTGTTGTAGGACAATGCCACACTCTAAAGCCATGGTTCTCAACTAGTGGGTCACGACCCCTGTTGTCACATATTTGATATCCTGAGTGTCAGATATATACATTATGATGTGTAACAGTAGCAAAACTGCAGTTATGAAGTAGCAATGAAAATAATTTTATGGTCGGGGGTCACCACAACGTGAGGGTCGCAGCATTAGGAAGGTTGAGAACCACTACTCTAAAATCTCCAGGCACTTAGAATCAGAAAGGACACCTTCAGACAGGGTCTGCCTTCTTTCCATTGCCCAAGACGAACTCTTCTGGGCCACTACATGGGACTCCGCTCCATGATTCAGTTCCCTCTTAGAGGTGCTAGCACGACACATCAGATGTGTCTTTCTTTATTTGGAGTCACTACAGTTCTGAATGTGCTGGCTTGTACTTGGTTGATGATTGTTACTGATCACCTAGTAATACTAGTGAGTATTCACTAGTTGTCTACTGTGTGCCTGGTGGTGTCATAGCGTACATTAATTCACTGACTCTTCACCAACTTTATACACAGGGTTTCTTCCTGGGCTAACCTTGGGGTGGGAGTTCCCTGCAAGAGAGAGGGAAGATCTGAATGAGCAATCTGCCTCCCTTGAATGTGGTCAGGACACCAGGCACACACACACACACACACACACACACAGCAAAGCACAGTCCTTGACATCCAGGAACACACAATCTTTGTGTAAGACAGACACTCAGAGGTCCTAACAGCCAGCATGTGCTCCGTGAAGACAAAGGGAGGCAAGGTGAGTCGTGGGGCAGGCTGGAGGGGGTCCCGAGGTTCTAGAGGGGGTCCCTTCTGCGCTAGTGGGAAAGGAATGGGAGGTGGGGGGAGCACTTGGAACACAAAGGAAGGAGCAATGGCCACCTTTTCTTAGACCTTCCTGGTACGTGAACCAGCGAGGGATCCTAGCAGCAGGTGGAGCTGGGTGATGATGCTGAGTGATGATGCTGGGTGATGATGCTGGGTGATGCTGGGCTGATGTTCCTGTTATCGTCACTGCTGCAAGACTCATTGGCGTCACTCTCTGGGAGGTGGGATTGTTATCAAAGTTGGGGCCACAGTCTGTAACCCACAGAGCCAGGTTCAGCTGCCTGTCCTGGATAAGCCAATTTAAAAAGACAAATTTAATAGTAAAGAGCAGAAAAAAGAAATTCAAAGTGGCCACACTGTGAAAAAGAACAAAGAGGTCCAGTGACCCATCTCCCCCAAGTCCACTTTGGGGTCCTGAAGTGAAATTAAGGCTTAAATAGAGGGCCAGAGATATGCAAGTTGAATGGTCCTGTCATGGTGTGTTCCTGCCCACCACTGACCCTCACTGTCTCTTCTGTAAGGTGGTATAACAACCTAACAACCAGCTAATCTAGTCCCTCTTTGCCTCTGGCTGGCCAGACCTTTAGGTTTGCTTGCCTTTTTTTTTTTTTTTTTTTTTGGCCAGAATGAAATTTCAGAGGGAATTCCAGTTTCTTGGCGTCCATTGTTCCAATAGTCTGACAGGTAAAAAAGGGACACAAATGTCTTTTTTAAATGTCTTTATTCCCCACCCCCCAACATACAAGATAGTCAGGGGACAGACCTAGCCCTCTGCTCTGCTGGAGTGGTCCTTGGGCCCCTTGAAGTGCAAGGAAGCCCTTCCTTGGGAACTGCTCCCTGGGTAGTATGTAGGTGTAGACCCCAGGGAAGAGGTAAAGAACAAGACTGGGATAGGTGTGGGATAACAATCAGAACAGCTTCAGGAGGCCTCAAGAAGACAGCTGAATGCCGAGGCCGCCTTGCCCAATGTCTCTTCTTAAAGATTCCCAAGTGTTGATACTGCTACCAAGCATCATGGCATCTGAGAAACCCCCAGCCTCTGAGGTGTGTGTTTGCAGTAGGGTACCAGAGTCTCATACGGAACTTAGATCATTCATTCATGGGTTCCGTACGTTCTGCTCTTTGGGTGTTGCAAGCATCTCATGTCACGTCCTCTCTATTTACACCCACTGCATCGGTGAGGATTCCTGCCGTGGAGTGCAGTGTAATAGGGAATGAATTGTGGGAGTGGGACCTAGGAAGGCTAGGGGGAAGGGTACAAGTCCCGCTGTAGTGTAATCAGGAGAGGGACACGCCCCTTTGGGGTCTGGGAGGTCAGAGACAGTTCTCACTCCCAATAAGTCTGAGCTGAGGCGGGTAGGATAGACGGGAAGTAGCTGTGGCCAGCCAAACAGGAAAGGAATGAAAGAAAGGCCAAGGGCAAGAAAAGTGTCTGTCAAATAAATATTAGTTTAGACCTGATTCTTACTGGGTTCTGGGCTGAGGAAAGGGATAGCTGGCTTCCTGGGTGCCCAGGGCGGTGGAGGAGGGAGATGCATCTGTGGGTCATTGCAGACTCACACATGGTAAAAGCACAGAGAACTGAGAGGCACAAAGCTGGGGTTGAGGGAGCTATGGTTAGGGAAGGCCCCCCAGAAGGGGCCACCTGAGCAGGGTCCTGAAGGACAAGGTGGGAAGAAGGAAGGAGCAGAGCAGACATACACCGTGAGTCCGGCGCTTAGGAAAGGCCTGGGTGAAAGGAGGCTGCCAATGAGAGACCCGATACTCCGCAAGAGCTTGTATGTGGCTGGGGTGCAAAACATGACAGAGGGACAAGGGGAGATGACCTAAGAGAGGACCTAAACAGGGCCTGACATGTCAGCAGGGTGTTCTCACTGAGCAAGGCGGGGCCGGGCTAACATTCCTCTGCCAAGGGCCAGAAGGCTGCTGGCGCAATGTCTCTATTTCTTCCTCTTCCACGGGAATCTTATCTGTATTCAGAGCGCAGCCAGAAGATGGAATCCAGCCTGCAGATGTATTTTGTTTGGCCTGCACAGTGTTTGAGCCAGTTGCCAATGAGGGCCAAGGAGTCTAAGATTTCATAGGGAGAAGAAAAAAATCCTATGTCTGACTGTTCTTACGAAACATCAAGAGCTGAAAACACCAGACGTGCTCTCTCTCCCTCCTCTCTCTCTCTCTCTCTCTCTCTCTCTCCACTGTGTGTGTCTCTCAGACACTCCCCCGTGCTCCCTTACGTGAGCAGTTTGCCACCATCCTCACCCACCCTGGTACCTGAGGGTCAAGTAGCCATTTGTCTTGTTTACTCTGTAACTCCTGCTTTGGAGTAAGGCAGCGTCTCCAAACGTGTGCCTGTATAAAAAGCACCAATGAGGTGCAAAGGACCATGGGCCGCTGGCTGTGGTCGGCTTCCCCTGCCATCCCGGACATGGTCTAGAAACATAGGAGCTGTCTGTGTGACCCTGAAGCTCTTAGCCCACCATTTCCAGTCTGGTCAGTAGAGATCCTTCAGGACCACAGGGCAAGCAAAGGCCTCAGTTCTGGTAAAGGCATAGAAAGGCTGGTTTGAACCCAACAGCCACAAGGGATTTCCCCACTCTCCATGGTCTCCTTTGTCCACCCTGTGCAGCATCAGACAAGACACCAACCAGGAGTATCCGATGCAATGGATCTACAGGGATTTCTCAGGCCGGGGCTCAGACAGGTAGGTGCTCTGCAGCTTCAGACACGAGTCTCCCACTTCTGCTCAGGACAGTCCCTAGAATCATTCAGTTCTTTGTCCTCAGCTGCCCTCCATAGCGAGTGGATCCTGTGGGACGAAACTGAGCCTCAGCTAGGAACCAGCAGTGAGCCTGGCTCTGCATGCTGGTGGCAGAAGGGCCATTTGTCATCCCACAGTGGACACCAGGTCAGGGTTTCCCTGGAAGATGCCGCTTTGTTCGCTCGGGTCTGGCGCTGCCCCCTTCGGCCTTGGCCTCGCCTTCAAATCTAGCTTTGAACTCAGGATGACCCCTCCACGGGGCCTGCCTTCCCCTCCCAGCACTTGGCCCACAGCCGCTTTCTTTGTTTTTATTATAAAAGGGAAGGGGAAAAATCCCAATAGCAGCGGAAGAGAACAAAAAGAAAAGCAAGGGCCCCTTCCTCCACTCAGTACCTCTCAAAGCCTATTACTGCTACCAGTTTCCAGTGGGTGGGGAAAGCCTTGCCTGTGTGTCTATCTACCAGCTGGTCAACTGGCCAAAATAGCTACCTATGGCTAGAAAGAAGGAAGAGAGGGAAGAGAAGAAAAGGGAAGGGGAGGGGAGGGGGGAAGTGGAAGGGACAGAAGGAAGAGAAGGGAGAGAAGAAAGGGGGAGAAGAGAAATGGGAAAATTCCATTTTCCTGCATATAGGTTTTTTATATGATATTTTTTAGGCATCTCTCCTTGTGTGCACTTTCAGATTTTTTAAATCTCTCTCTCTCTCTCTCTCTCTCTCTCTCTCTCTCTCTCTCTCTCTCTCTCTCTCCTTCCCTCCCCTCCATAACTCCCTTGCAAATGCCCGTTTATCCGTTCAGCCAGCCAGGCATCTAATTATGTATGGCGACACATGAAATCCATCAAGCCCCTGTTAGCACTCCGGTTTAAACTCTTGCCAGCTTCCTGATCCTGTTCTTGACCCATTAGAGAGATCTTTGGGTTCTTACATTAACAAATATCTTGCCAGTGGTGAAATTAACGCCTCAGGCTTCAGAGCTCAGATGCTGTTGGATTTGGGAGCCTTCTGAGAGCCTCCCCTGACCAGATCAGGCCCCTGCATTCAGCTGGGTCTTTTCCAAGTCTTCAACACAGGATCTCTTTCATGTCCTAGCTAAAGTTCTCCGACCTTTGAAATCAGTGTCAGCAGTGTGCTTTTGAGGATTACAAAAAGAAGAAACAAAACAACCAAACAAAATTTACAAAGTAGCTTTCAGGACTCACACTGGTTGGGTTTGGAGTTTTGCAAGGCAGGAGTGAGGGAACGTAACATGCAGTCAATCCTCGCTGCGCCTGCACCAAGCCCTCTCCCCACTTTTTTCTGTCGGGTCTTCACAGCAAATGCTCTTCAGTAGAGATCGTTTTACCCGTGTGGTAGATGAAGATCTGGGACTCAGATAGAGAATGTGTTTTTGAAGATCTCTGCCCCAGTGTCTGTAAGGTGAGCGGTGAGCATCCCAAGGGTCAGAGGGCCTGGGACAAGTGGGAAGAGCTCACGGCACTGTTGCACATCTGCCTGCAGCCTGACAGCAGCTGATTAGACACCCTGCTCCTGTTGCCACATTTGCAAAGTGGGCATCCTGATTGCTGCTGTGCCTGGCTCCCCGGGGTCAATTCTGAGGACCACAGAGATAGTACACATTTCCTTTTGCCGTGCTGCCATACTGTGTGCCGAATAGGACCAGCACCCCTGCTGACCCCTGGACATGAGGAGCACGGCACATTCATCTCAGTGGGCCAGTTGTTTGTAGAATAAGTTACAGCTGTTTGATTTTTCTGGCCATCATTGGTTCCTTATCCCTCCTTCCAGAAAGGCAACTCTTTTTACTGGTGGGAATTCTCTACTCTCTTTCTGGGTCCTGGTGGTCCCACACATTCAGCACACCCCTTCTCCTGGGATGAGTATGCCCATCACACCCTTTCCTAGGATTTAATCTGAGGACTGGTGGGAGAGAGGTAAAGAAGCTGATGTGACATGAGACTCTCTGCGGCCAGTGCTGACACCGAGCTTCCCGCTTTCCATAGCTACATGGAGAAATCCAAATGAAGGGGAAAAACAAGACAAGGTCAGGAACACAGGCATTCGAGGGAGAGAGAGAAGAGGGAGGGGGAGAGAAAGCTTGGAGTGTTACAGGAGTTCTCAACATTAATACAGTTTCCCATATAGTTAAGCTAACGGCACATCTTTCTTCTTAAGTCCTGTGAACTGGCTTTCTACCCCGTGTCTAGATGAGTCCCTAAGACATTCAGACTCCAGAGCTCCTGAACTAACCACCCAAATCATTAGAACAGTAGTTTTCACACACTTGAGCCTGTCTTACCCTGAAGGGTCTCACTCAGAGCTCCGGGGTGGGGCCTGAATGCTTGTCTTCCCAACATGTCCCCAGATGTTGCTGCTGGTGCTTCAGCTGGCCAGGTCCAGATTCCTATAGCATTCTCATTAAAATTCAGAGTAAGAATTTGTTGCTTCCATTGAAACTGCTCACTTTGAGGGGGATGAATGAGTGACGAGAGGTACAGCTCTGTACCACTGGGGGACAGCTCTGTACCACTGGGGGACAGGGTCAGGGACTGCCTGTGGACACCAGTCTTACAACAACTCATGATAGTGAAGGGTCCCAGTGATGCAACTGCATGTTCAGATGATCTGGGAAGATGAGTGTGTGCTTGGAAGAATGACAGAGTGTTTAGGAAGTTGGGCTGGGCATTTGAATCCTGCTTCCACTTTCCAGCTGTTTCCCTGGAGGGATGAGTCCCCATGTCCTATTTTTCAAAGAGGAACCAGAAACTGTACCCTCCTATGGCACTGTGAGAATTATATGTGGTGATAAATTATATATTTTTTTATTGCAGAATAGTAAACTACCTTGAAAACTAGTGCCTTAAAAATAAGTCATTTATTTCATTCACAAATATGCAATTGAGCAAAGTTCAGAGAGGACGGCTTGTCCCAGCTGGGAGCTCCAGGATTCTCTCTCCAGATGGCTCTCTTATACTTACTTGCCATGGCAGCAAGGTTTCAAGAATGAGAGTCTCATGAGAGGAAGGCAGTTGTGTATAACGATTTTATGAGCTCTGAAGGCACTGTATTAGTCAGCTTTCTGTTGCTGTAACAAAAATACCTGAGCTAATTTACATAAAAGGAGGCAGGGTTTATTTTGGCTTGCAGCCTTGCAAGTTTTAATTGATGATTAGTTGGTGCTATTCCATGTGGGCCTGCGTCAAGGTGGTATAGGTCATGGAGGAAGCTCTTTACAGGGGATGGCTGTTCACAGACACACAGTGAGCTTCCTCCATTGACCTACCATTCCCTAATGGCCAGAAGGAAGGCAGGGTCCCAATATCCCCTTCAAGAGTGTACCCTCCTATCACCAGAAGGCTTCCAAACAGGCCGCGACTCTTAAAAGTTGCAACATCTCCCAGCAGGGACACAGGCTAAGGGCCAAACCTTGAATACATGGGGCTTGGGGACACCTATCCAAACTGCAACATCTCCTGGCAACTCTCCTATATTCTGTTGGTGGAGGTAGTCAGAAAGGCTCACCCGTCCTCTGTAGGAGAGGATCCAGGCTCCACATCTGGACGAGCAGGGTGTGGCAGGACTCTAAACAAACCCTGACTGAGGCTTTAGGAGAGCTGGCGGTACCATCCGCATGACAAGCTGTAACCAGGGCCTCTGGCACACTGTGACTGCCCAGTGGGTCTGGAGCTTGTTTCTTTGCCTAAGCTTTGAAGGTCTATCCAGATGGGGCTGTTTCGTTTCTGACTAATGTGAGTGGGCTCTGTGGGGGTGGGAGAGGAGCCGCAGCAGGTGTGCCTGAGCCTGTCCTTTCTAGTTAGGGTGGGGATTTCTCACTTCCTGGGCCCAGCTCTGGAGACCATCATGTGGGCTCGAAGGGGACAGTCAGCAAACCACATGTGTTGAGAAGTCTAGCCATCAGCCCAACGCCCTCTGAACAGACCTCCTGCTAGAGACCCCACAGGGGGACCCAAGGACTTTGTGCCTTTCTTTTGACAGTCACTTCTGTGACCACTTGTCCTCCAGAAGTCAAGCCTGCAGTCAACCTTAGTCCTTTTCCTGTGGGCTCAGGAGTTCAGCGGTGGTTTTGACTTGGAGTTGATTGGAAACATTCCTGAGAACAAGGGTTGTGTCCAATCCACCAGTCCCCTCTCTGGGAATCCCGTTGTTTGCATCAGTCACTTGTTGGTCTAGAACCCTGCCATACCTCTGTATTGTGTAAATTAAATGGTTTTAGAGTGAGTGCTTAGTGAGAGCATGCGCGCACGCACGCGCGCACACACACACACACACACACACACACACACACACACACACACACCCTGCTAGCTCATCCAGATACCTGTTCTGTTGACCAAAGCCTTCATTAAAGTGCATTTATAATGTTGCCTGTTGTGACTTCTCTTGGGGTTTCCTTTGATAGGCAGACAGCTCAGGATGACAGCTTCAATACAGGGAGGGCATTGCATCTTTCCTTCCCTGTACCCTACCAGCTCTCCTTCTCCTGTTCTGATTTGGAAGTACAAGGACAACTTAGAGATCTTCTGGGGAAGTACTGTAAACCAGATAGATGTACATGTAGGGATGGCAGGAAACACAGGCTCCACCACCATCTTTCCCACCTCACAGTGAAACTGTTCCTACGTGCAGCCAGTGGAAAAAAAATCTCTGTCTGACTATGGGCCGTGAGTCAGAAAATCATCTTACTCCTGACTCAGACAGCCCACGCACGGCTCGTATTCCAGGAAAGCTGTTTTTCCCCTTAAGTTTGCACAAAGGTGTCTGTGTGTGCAGGTTTCTTAATAAAAATCCCCAACAGCGCCCATAAACACACCCCTGAGAGCTGCTTGGGACCTTGTGTCTGTTGAGCTCTCCAGGGGTCCATGGAGAGCAGGCTCTGTCCCCTACTTTACACACTGGGGTGGGGGTGGGAGGTGGGGGGCGGTTTTCCAGGATCACACCACTTCGTGTCTGTTGCCTGGGGCTTCAACTTTGATATTTGTAACTTCTGATTTTGTGTGGTTCAGAGAACAAGCTGTCTCCTGCTGGCTTCCTAAATACCGGAGTCATCACGGCTCGCCGGAACAACTGACTTTTTAATTCCAGAGACCACTACGCAGCCATATCAACCATTGCGGCGAAGATAAAAGTGTTTATGGGCAATTTGTTGACCAGTTCCAAGGACCCTGTTTTGTAATATCCATCCGCCACCCCACCACCACCACACACACCTTCTATCTGCACTGCTCTGAATATCTTGCCTGCAATAACAACAGTTATACCAATTAACATCTCTTGAGCTTGCTGTGTGCCAAGGGCAGCCCTTCCTATGGACAGTTTCACTTAATTACTGCTCCGCTTCCACAGCCATCCCCTTTTCCCATCCTCAACACTCCAGTGCATCCTTCACATCTTCAAAAGGGAGCCTGATCACACACTGCTTCCCAGCTTGACACTGCCTGGAGCTGCTCAGAGCTGACCACCCTATGACCTTAGGAGACAGCCACTCGCCACTTCAGAACGCACACCTTTTATTTCTGGCCCCATCCTGCGTGGGGGTGCCTTCCTTCGCTCTCTCCGTCACTCCTCTGGGATGATCTCTTTCGCCTCCCTTTGGAAGCATAGTTACCGGCTGGTAGAGAGCTAGCCCAGGCTTACCTGCTCTGTTGGCCTTGTCTGGAGTCCCCTTCTTGCCGCCATCCTTCCTTTTGCCCCAGGCTCCCTCTCTGCAGGTGTGTCTTAGGCCACCCGTGACACTTGTTAATGTACCTGAGAGTCCAGATAGCAGAGACCCTTACTTGTGCGTCTCATGCCCTGGCACGAGGGGTCGCAGTGGATTTGTTCAATGAGTGTTAAGTGAAAACAGCAGAACAATATAAAAGGTTACCATTGGCCGAATCCCACAAGATCTGCTCTAATCCAATTCAATAACAGATTAGGTCTGCCAGGTATTTTCCCTCTACCAGACATCTTCTAGTCACTTCCTCTCTTCCTCTCTTCCTCTCTTCCTCTCTTTCTCTCTCTCTCTCTCTCTCTCTCTCTCTCTCTCTCTCTCTCTCTCTCTCTCTCTCTGTCTATGAAGAAGGTGCCCAAACTCTTCCTGTGTTGCATATAAAGAAAATAAAATGCAGTATAAATAGGTACCCAGTGGACTTGGATCCAGGCAGTGTGACTCTAGGTGGTTAGCAAAGAGATGCGTGACTACTCACTCTCTTAGGGCCAGAGCTCTGGGTTGATCTGTCTTTGAGCTTTGGAGTCCAACCTGAAGTGTCCCTTCATGAAGCAGTGCTGTGGGATGGACTCATCAGTGGCTGGAGAGAGAGGTCCCTTTTGAAATCTGTTCTTCCCGACCATGGAGGCCATGGGGCTGGCTAAGAAGCCCAAATTCCAGGGAGGCAATTAACCCTTATCTGCCTGGACATAGTTTTTCATTCATGCCCCATTCTGTCTGAGGAGTCTAGAAGTCAGTCATGACCTGTCAACTCTGACGCCTGACCTCCTTTGAAATCTTACCTCTGTGTGAACTGTTGCCCTGGGGAAAATTATTTCCCCCTCTCTGAGCCTCTACTAATCTGTGAAGTAGGGATAATTAGAAAGTCAGGGATAATTGCTTCTCGGTGAAAGTTAAGTGGCGAATAGTGTATGAGAAAACCTTTAGGGCAGCTGCTCCATCAGGATGGGCTGTTAGAGTTCATCCTCTCACCCTGTGCACGGTTACCTCAGGAGATAAATTCAGGGTCAGGCACATGTATGAAGGGACACCTGGCCATCCAGGGGAGATGTAACAGGGTTGGGAGGAGTGGAGGGTTTAAAAACGGCACGTGCCACTCCACACCACAGGCCAGGCTGGGTGAGACCAGCCCACAGACCTGGTTGCTGCTCACTGCTGACCCAAGAGTTTGTGGCCTGCATGGAAACAGCCTCGTTTGAGCTGATGCTGTGCCCCCTGGCAGAGCTGTCGCCCATTGGCAATGAGGAAATGGAGGCTGCAGAAGTGGAGTGAACGGCTCAGGGTCACCTCACCAGAAAGAAGTAGGGATGGCACAACCACATTTCCACAGCTGTAGCCGACTCCCCTGCAGCCTGCTGGGTGGAGATCCCTGGTGGAAATGGCCCCGTGGGAAGAGAGGACAGGCTGTGGGCTCCGAGTCTGATTGGAGGAGATTAGAACTATGACCCGTGCTCTGGGTCCCTGCATATTACCCCTCACTTCTTAGGCACTTGAAGCCAGATCACTCCTGTGACTGGCCCATTCTGTGAAGCTCCTCTGTGGAGGAACTGGCAGCCGCATTGCCTGGGGTGTTTTGTCTTGTGGGCATAGGCTGTTCTGGGATAGTCATTGAAAACTACCAGCATGGCCCTAGAATGGCTTTTGCCAATCATTTATTCATCCATTCATTCATTCAAAAATTGGTTGTGTGCTCTTTTCTGCCACAAAGTGGTGGTTGGCATCCCACATGGTCAGAGGATCCCAGACCTTGGGAACACTTGGCTGAGCTGCACATGCTTCCCTAGTTACTAAGAACACATCTTATATTCTGGGGGTTCCTTATTTTCTGTTTGCTGGGAAAGATCGGCAGAGGCAAGGGGCTCCTGTGGGAGACAAAAGGCTTCTGTGCCCCTCTGAGCACTCAGGTGGGTCATCACCTCCTGGATCCCTCTTCCTCCTGCCTCCAGCACTCCCCATGGTCTCCTGTGAAAGGAGTTGGTATCAGTTTGGCCTGGGAGCAGGGACTAGAGAGGCCAGCACCTGGACTTTCCATAGAACCGCCTTTAGCCAGCTGGAGCCCCAAAGACATGAAGAAGAAGGGGACTGTAAGCCGTTTCAGCAAATTCGGCTTTGGAAGTGCCAGGTTCAGCCTCATATAAAAGAACGGGAGAGTCCACCGTGGAAAGGCTTGCTTAGAGCTTCCTCCATGCAGCCTTTCTCTTGTGACCTGCCTGCAATTCCTAGGCTGTTCCCTCTGCCCGAGATTCTCTTGTTCCTCATCTTCTCTCTCCTGCTTCTTAACAGAACCCTGTGGCTCTTTCTGACATCAGTTCTAGGGTCACCCATGGCCACACCTCCTTCAGGCTGACAGTACAACCTCGGCATGTCAACTACCTAGGACCTACCATTCTTCAGGAAGTTTCTCTCCTTTTGTCTTCTTTTCCCTCACCTCAGCCTCCTTCTCTCAAGCAGCTGGTGTGGAGGAAGCTGCAAGGGGGATGGACCATGGCTGCTGAATGCTGTTCCCTGCAGAGCCAGACCACACATCCTCTTTCTCATGCAAGGCTCAGCTGAAACCAGGGGACTGCAGAGCACAGTCACTGGCATTTTTAAAATGAGGATAGCTGCTTCAAGAGGTCCTGAGATGTCATGGTGATGTGCTTCGTAACCTGCTCGGTACTCTGCCTGGCACTTGTCACGATGGTGACCGTGGTGGTGGCGGTGGTGATCATGACATGATCCTGTCACTTCAACCAGGAAGTCTTACAGATGCCTGAACAGGGTTGGGTGGCACAGGCCTCCAACATTTTTCTGTCCAGCCTCTCACCCCCTTCCTTAGAACCTTGGCCTCAGTAGTAACCCTAGCACGTTAGTCTAGGCCCTTTCTTAAATTATTGTGTGTGGGGTGGGGGTGGAATAATGTACCAAGATTACTAATCCAAGTTTACTAATCTGAACATATTCTGTTTTGTTTGTCATCATTCTCTGTTAACATCTTCATGGCACAACTGAAGACTCATGGTGGAATTGCATTCTCTTGTGCCCACAAAGGTCTTGTTATGGCTATATTCATTCATAGTAGCTGTTTTTAGTGCTCTTTATGTCTCTAATTACTCATTTACATTTTTAAAGCCTTATTAATTTGGTTTTCATCTGCTTTCACAGTGAGTTAGCTCTCCTCTCCCCTAAATGTGCTGATTTTAGGTAATTGCAAGCCCCCTGGGAGTGAACCAGAAAAAGAGAAGCCACTACCTAGCCTTTGCGTTTCTCGGCCAGAGAAAACGGAGTGTGCTCAGCCCCAGAGGCAGCAGGCTGGACGTTACAGAAGCTTGGGGTTTTTGAGTTTTTTTGTTTTGTTTTGTTTTTCAGTTCTAAAGCTTGCAGATTAATGAAACACTGTGGCAAGCTCTCAGGACAGGACCTGGCGCTCATGTGTTAGAGCTTAGGGCTTTCCTACCCCTCCCACCCAACAGCTTATTTAACACAAGCGCCAAAGGCTGCTTTAACAAATCGCCGGGAACAGAAAAGACACTCGGAGAAAAAAGCACGTGTTAAAATCAAACCACAGGAGGAACAGCCAATTTCTATCTTTTAACAATTCACAGAATGTACACAGAAAGTGCCAACTCACTGGCTGGGCTTTGCCTTTTACCCCCAAATCTAAAGAGTGTAGGTGTTGGGGTCAGGGTTGGGTCAGGCCTGGCTCGGGAGTTTGCATACAAAAGTCGCCACAGGCAAAGGTTCTCCTCTCATAACCCGCCTCTGGACCCACAGAGACAAGATTGATCCAGAAGCAGGTCCAGCAAGAGAGAACCTGGCAGGGCTGGGTGGACACGCATGGAGGTATAGAAGTGACCAGTCACCCCTGTCCTTGGAGTGAGTGAGTGGCAGTATGTGGGAACTTTAATAAATGTCACAAGTTTCCTGAGAGCCACATTGAGTCTCAGGGTTTATAGGTCATGTCAGGTCACTGTCTGTCACAACCAGTACTAGTCACCTGAACGGGACAAAGGAGCATAAAGACATCCCTGGGACAGGGTCATTCAGACTTCTTGGCTGCAGTAGCGGCTAAGATTTCCGAGTGGTTGGAAGGTGGATAATGGCTTTTGAAATGACAGTCCCTTGTCAGAGTGGTATAAAATTGTCCTCACTCATCTCTTGGCACACGTCTCTCTCAGGAAGCTGCTGACACAGCCAAAGAAATGTGGATTATTGTTCATTTTTAAGAAAAACTTAGACTGGATTTGCTTATACCAGCCACCCTGGCTCCAGCCCTTTGCGCTTTCCTGAGATGTTGGGTAAGAGCTGCTGAGAAGCTGAGTTGTGATGAGGTTGTCCCCTGCCTTGTCCTTGGATGTATCTGGCCTTCACTTCTAAGGTGGGGTTCCTGAGTCTAGGGTATCAGTTCATATCACACATACACCCCAGGCCTTTCCTCTCCTTGGAACTTGAAAAGCATCAGGGCCGGGCGGTGGTGGCACACGCCTTTAATCCCAGCACTCGGGAGGCAAAGGCAGGCGGATCTCTGTGAGTTCGAGGCCAGCCTGGGCTACCAAGTGAGTTCCAGGAAAGGCGCAAAGCTACACAGAGAAACCCTGTCTTGAAAAAACCAAAAAAAAAAAAAAAAGCATCAGGAATGTCCTCCTGACTGAAGTCCTATCCTAGTCACGGCCATTCTCTGACACTGGCACTAGAGGGTAAACAGGTGTGAGTCTGGAGATCCCATTGGCATGGTCATCAAAAGCTTTAAACATCTACACACGATTCCATAAGACAGTTCCTCCTGAGGACATAAGTTCTGAGGAAATGTGTTGAAAACTGTGTGTACAAGGAAGTCTTATTTATGCTAGTATAGAATTATTAAATACCCAAATGCCCAAGAATAGCTAATCGGTTGAATAATGGTGTGTCTGTTCTCTAAAACACCCCCAGGGCCAGCTTCAAGGGCCTGAGTGCAAGGCAGGCCCCGAGGGGCTCCTTGCTTGGCCAGATGGTCTGCTGATGCTGTCTTCAAATCGTGATCATTTTTGAATAAGAATCCCTTATTTTCATTTTACTGTGGTCCTTACAAATTATGTGGCCATTTTCTGGACAGTATAACAATGAAAAGAATGCTTGTAGAGACTATCTATCAAAGTGGAAGTTGTCTCTAATAAATGAAGAAACCAGAAGGCATAAAAGAAAGGCATAAATGCTGCAATCCTAATTTTCTGAAAGCACAGCTATAGAGGTGTGTTGATAGACAGCTGGACAGAAGTACAGCAAACTGTTGGGCAATGATCTCTGAAGAGGCAAGATTACAAGGACTCATTTCTGTTTCTTCTTTTCCATTACAGAGGGCATCCGTCTGCCCAGTGTCTAACTTTTCAGGAAAAAGCAAAACGGTAGATCACAGCTGAGATCCAGCCAGTCTGTTCATGTCTACATAGGGTCAGGAGCCCTTCACCTGCAGAGTAGGTCTCTGTATAAACACCGGGCGATCAGTTGCTGGGGAAACCGTGTTCTTAGGAGCTCTTTGAAGCCAAGGACTCATTTCTCCACCCCTCCCCCATCCCAGGCCTGGCATGAGTGACACCCAGTGCATGGCCTCTTGCCACACTTGGGACATCAGGTAACAGCCTTGACCCATCGCGGTCTCACAGGACATGGACCACACTGTATTCTGACCAGGAGATTGGACTTTCTCAAGTTTGAGGCTACACATGTGCCCCCCTAATTGAGTGTCTGATTCAAGAAGAGGAGCCACCCACAAGTCTTCCTGTGCCCCTCACTCACTGTGAACCCCCTCCAGGAGCTGAGAGCAGATTTGTTCCTGTGCAAAGTGGGGCACAGCTGACTGCACCTGCCTCCCTTCCGTATGTCTGTGTGTCTGTGTTCATACCAGTGAGTGCAGGTGCACATATGCTAAGACACGCGTGTGGAGGTCAGGGAACAACCTCAGTGCTAGTTCTCACCGTCCACCTTGTTTTAGACATGGTCTCCTGTTCACTGCTGCTAGGCTAGGCTAGTTGGTCCACTGGTTCCAGGCAATTATGTCCACCTCCCATCTGCTTCCAGTGGCACCCTGGGATTATAGACATGTGCACTACTGTGCACAGCTTTTAAGTGTGAGCTCTGAGGATCCAAACTTAGGTCACCAGCTTGTGCAGCAGGCACTCTGTCTCCTGAAATGTCTACCCAGCAGTGTGTGTGTGTGTGTGTGTGTGTGTGTGTGTGTGTGTGTGTGTGCACGCGCACGCGCTTGTGCAGGAGCATGTATACATGTGTACATGTGGAGACATTCCTCAGAAGTGCCTTTTTACCTTTGTGTTTTTCTCTTTGTTTGGTTTTGTTTCCCATTAGCCTGTGGTTCACAGGTTAGGCTGGGGTCCCAAGGATCTTCCGATATCTGTCTCCTAGCAATTAGGTATCACACTCTTCTACTTGAGATGGATGGATCCATCTTCCCAGGCTCCTCCTGGGTGTCATTGCAGGCTCATCTCAACAGCAGGGGGCAGTAGTGATCAGCAAGCCCAAAGACGGGGCTAGTGCCCCTTGAAAGCTAGCAAGGGGGAAGGGGAAGGATCCTCCAGAATTCTCACTCCACACCCATTGCCCAGACTTCTCCTCTCTCCTTTCTGCAT
Organism: Peromyscus aztecus; assembly: GCA_902168405.1. NCBI lineage: Eukaryota > Metazoa > Chordata > Mammalia > Rodentia > Cricetidae > Peromyscus > Peromyscus aztecus. Next base: position 16,794 of record CABHPQ010166096.1, read on the forward strand.
TAGGCTGTTACTGGCGGCCCTGATGCTAAGCTGTGTGTGACAGAGAACACAGGAAGCTCAGAACCTGAGCTCTCTAAAGCCTCTGAGTCAGCGCCCTCATGACCGGGTGGGAATGTGGGGACTCAGAGGAAGTGTTCAACTCACTCAGAGCCACACAGTGAGCAAGAGGGAACAGAGCCCTTCCCACTGCAGGGGGAGGCAGGACTCATGGTAAGGACCTTCCCTTATGGCAAGGGTGTGTATCCAAAAGGTGGGCATGGTATGTGGGTGAGGTCCTGGGCATGTCTGTTCACTCACTGAGGTCCTGTTGACACCAGGTGCTCATTCATTGGCCATGCCAGGGAGACCAGACTGAGCTTCGGTCCTCTTTTGAGCCTCCTACCCACCCCCGTGTTCCTGGGTGGGTCCCAGCTGCTCCAAAGAACCAGAAACACCTCAGGGATGCCTGTCTCCACATCTCAGCACCTAAAAGGGCACTCTGTGCTCTGTGAAGATGTGAAGGCTGAAGGGTGGGATGTGGGGTTGAGGTGTATCAGTAGAGTGCAGCCTGGAGGCTGGTCTCATGCAGGACAGGAGGACTTGGCACACAGTTCAGGTCTTGAATATGTACTTTATACTATCCCACCTCTGCCTTTATCTCAGGACAGACCACCAAGAACCTTTCTCCTGTGGGCCCACCCTTCCTCCTTGGAGCCCATCCCAGTATCATCCCTGGCTTCCCCTTCCTTAACTTACTGCTGATCTCTTAAAGTCTCTGACACTAAACATCAATGACTTAAGGTCTTTAAAACGAAGCCATGTAGCAGAATGGAAGAGAGGGACTTCAGAGCCCCACTGACCTATGTCCTGACCACCCAGATGAGCAGAGCGAGTCTCCTACCCTGGGCCGTCTACGGGAGGTTTCAGTCCATGTGGCCAACTACAAACATGGAGATTGAGACGTGGCTCAGAGAGGCAGGTGGCTGTCGGCCAACACCTGTAGCTGGCTGTTGATATCTGAGGTCATTCTCCCTTGAGATGGAGGCTCTTTGAGGGCATGGGTAGGGCCTTGTAGGTATTATAAGACCTAGAAAAAGTTGAATAATGATTGAATGGCTGATCTGTCTGGGGATATAGACAGGGTTCTCACAGGTAAGATGCAGGGACAAGACCCTGACTGGCATACCCATACACAGCCTGTGCTCAGCCCCGGAAGCCCCTCCTTCCCAATCCCCATTCTCAACCCTATCTCAATGACATTTTCCCTTCCTAATTGCCCTTTTAAATGGAATTTATGAAGGTTTTCATAAATTTTAAAACTGATCTGCACACTTTAATAAAAGCATGTGGTAGGCAGGGAGTATTAGGCTGCAAATTTTCCACACTAAAATTGCCAGAGGCGCATCTTGAATTATTGAGGTCAGGAGCCTTCCTCTCCTCCAGTCCCTGGTGGGGCTGCTTCCCCAGAACTGACTACTGTGGTCTTTTGCTTGTCAGACCACAGTGAGCTGGGACGGGGACAAGCTCCAGTGTGTGCAGAAGGGCGAGAAGGAGGGGCGTGGCTGGACCCAGTGGATCGAGGGTGACGAGCTGCACCTGGTAAGTTCCATGGCGGGGACTCAGGCTGTGTCTCCAGAGGTCCTTATTCCCTGAAGGAGTGAATGGACGCTGGAAAATAACACCTTGGCGAGGCATTGGTTCCATTCTGACGCTTCTCCTCTAAGGGTCTGGAGAAGGTGCCCGAGTGACTTGGAAAACCATACAATTTGTTTTCAAGGTCCAGGCTGACCCAAGATCCAGCCAGAGGGAGCAGGTGGAGAGGCATTTGGTAGTATTAGCAGCTGGCGAGGCCCTTCTGTTCTCTGGAAGTGGGAATCAGCTTCCTATCTTGGTGGTGAAGATGTGGAACTCTGAAAGGCGGGCTTGCATGTCCGGTTGCATGTCCACAAAGCACAGAGCCAATCTTTGCTCGTTGCACATAATGCATATGTGCCCTGTGCACAACCAGGCCAGAGCCAAGCTGAACTACCAGGAGAATGTGATCTCAGCTTAGGCCAGGGGCCAGGTACGGCTCTCCTCAGTCCAGTCCTGTTCTCCACCCTCAGCCTCAGGTCAAAGCCTCTTCCACTCTGTCTTCAGCCTGGGAAAAGCAAGCACAGAGGCCTGGGCTCCCTGAGAGCTAGCAGGCCCATATCCTCTGAGGGGGAAGTCTCCTATCACCCCTCCACCCTGCAACTCCCCAAGCACCCTTCTGCAGAAGGAACCTGGTTCAGATGACCTGGAGCTTAATCTTGGGCCACTCACTGAGTGCCTCGGGTAGGTCTCCAGCTGTCCTCATTCTCGTCCGATAATGCCATCCTGCTGCATATGAGCTCTGCAGCTGTGAGGATGTGAGCTGCGAGGGGAAGAGGCCAGCTGCATGGGGCCTATGCTGTGGGGTCCATCCCCAACTCGGGCTCTTCCCTGGGCCTCTGTTTGCTTAGCTGCAAAAAGGGCAGACATAAGCTGGGCGGCGATGGTGCATGCCTTTAATCCCAGCACTCGGGCGGCAGAGCCAGGCAGATCTCTGTGAGTTCGGGGCCAGCCTGGTCTACAGAGCGAGATCCAAGACAGGCACCAAAACTACATGGAGAAACCCTGTCTCAAAAAACCAAAAAGAAAAAAAAAAAAAAAAAGGCAGACATGATCTCAGTGTCCCCTCACTCTTCAGCCCTGCAGCTCTATGCCAAGGTTGCAAATCAGGGTATGGAAGGTTCTCAGATGGTTTCACTTGGCTCTTAAAGGGCTTCAGGTTTCTTCAATCAGCACTTATACTTCAGTGAATGTCACACAAATAAATATTCAGCTTTCCAGTTCCACTTCCCAACAACTCGGAAGACACAGAGTTTGAGTGCCATGACCACCTGGCCATAGTCTGCAGGAGCTGCCCCTGTGGGCAGATCTTGGGCTATCTTGGTTGCTCTTGGAACTACCTGGAAGGCTAGCCTCCACACACTGAGATACTGGCAACTCAGCATCATTTCCCAACTCCAGTAGACAGCCTAGGCTTAAATCCTTGCCTACTCAGAAACAACCTAGCGAACCAGTCCCTTCCAGCCTGGGCACAGACTGTCCCAGGCCTGGGCTCCTAAAGCTCTTTGACTTTTTAAGGGAGTAGGGAGAGGGGAACCATCAAGGGCTCCTATTGGTCAACTCAGAACCAACCCTTCTCCCAGCCAGCTCTGTCTGTAGGAGTCAGAGAGCCTGATCTCTGTGGCTCTCACTCCATCAACTTCCTCAGGAATTAGTTAAGCTCATGGGGAATGATAGTAGCCATTGAATATGTCCCAAGCCTCTGTGCTGAGATGCTCTGAGCCTCAAGCATAACGTTGCTTCAGCTAATAACAAGTGTCTTTATTACCCCAGGAGATGAGAGCCCAGGGTGTGATCTGCAAGCAAGTATTCAAGAAAGTGCAGTGAGCAGCCCAAGAAGATAGCCTTGGTCTTTAGGAACAAGTGGGATGGGCCCGTGGTCAGGAGCCCCCACTCCCCAGCATGGGGCTGGAACACATAGCCACCCAGGCATCTGCCAGCAAAGTCTGTCTCATCGCCTTGTCTCTTCCTTTTCTTAAGATGAAGCCACCCCCCAATAAAGGTCATCTCTGTTTAAGACATGTGTTTTGGAGAAATTTCACATTGACCTGAGCTTACTTTTTCTCCAGGGCCTCTGAGGCTGGTTTCTCCTGATGCCTCCCTTGGGTAGAGAGAGAAATTGCAAAGCCATGGAGGATTTAGTCCTGAGGGTACAGCTGTGCATCTTTCCCCAGAGGCACAAGCTTAGCTCTGGAATGTGCTTAGCTCTGGTTTGGTATCTATCATCTGGGTGTTAAGTACTTTCCACATCACTCGTCCAACCCAAGCCACAGTGTAGCGAAGCCACAGAAGCAGGAGTCACCTTCAGCCTGGGCACTGAGAGCCTTGAGAGGGCTGGTCAGCAGAATCTGGCCTCACGGGTGCACCATACACCCAGAGACGTCCCAGTGTTATCTATGAATGAAAGGGAAATGGACAGGATTGTCACCCAAAGCTAGAATGGGGGGAACCCTAATCAAAGGCAGATACGAATTGGATTTGACTTCACCCCAGCCGCTAGCGGACTGATGCCAAGTCATTCTTCTCACTGTTCTACATGAGACATGCAAATCCCTCTAGGAAGGGAGAGCAGCTTCGCACTCAAGTCTAAGTGATTGCTGCCTGTGCCACCATTGCTGAAGAGAAACCCAGAGAAGGGGCTGGAAAGATAGCTCAGCAGTTAAGAGTGCTTACTGATCTTGCAGAGGACCCAGGTCATGTCCTCACACACATGGCAGCTCCTTACCACCTGTAACTCTGACTCCAGGTAATCTGATACCCTATTCTGGCCACCTTGGGCTCCTGCACATATCTGGTGCATATCTACATATATGCATATATTATATACTATGTGATATAATATATATTCAGGCACATACAAACATTTAAAATTAAAAAATAAATATTTAAAAGAAAGAAACGGAAGCAACTGAGAGACGCGGCTGTGTGGCAGAGTGCTTGACTAGCATGCATAAGATCCTAGGTTCAATCCAGGAAGAGAAAGAGAGCACACCAGCACTGGAAGGGGAGGAAGGATAGAGAAAATAATTGAAATAAGGGAAGACTCACATGGAGGACCCCCCCCCCCCCATTAACCTGACAATCAACCAGTCAACTCAGCTGAACTCCATGCATTGGAAATAGTATTGGGTTAGGAGTCACATGCAGAGTTCAAGTCCCAACTCACAGTCGCTGCTCACAGGGCAGCTCTACACCAGCCTAGACCTTGCTTCTGCCAGAGCATCTGCCTTCCCTCCACCCAGGAGGGATGTGAAGCTGCAGATTGCCCAGCGCCAGAACATTCTCACACCCTGCTACATATTAGATAGCCACCTGGGGAGTTACACATTCTCTTCCTCTTCCCCCTCCTCCTTGCTCAGCAAGTCCTGATTACTCTGGTATTTTTTTTTAAATTTATTCTTTGAGAATTTTGTTCAGTATATTTTTATCATATTCTTTCCCATCCCCAAACTTCTTGCAGATCCTTCACCACTCTAGCTACCCAAGTTCAAATTCTTTCTCTTAACAGAAGAAAAAAGACACCGAAAACCATGGAGTCTGATTGGTGTTGGCCATCCACTCAGAAAGCCTGCCCCTACCACCACTCTATTGAAGAAAACTTGTTTGTCTTCTCTCCCAGCAGCCATCACTTGTGAATAGTTTCTGGGCTCTTGGTGGAGCTTTGTGCCCGCTCTCTCTCCTTCGCGCTGGAGTTTTTTTGTCTAACTTGAACTTGTGCAGGTCTTCTGCGTTGTCACAGTCTCTGGCATTCCCTTATACTTCTTCACTGTTGTGTCCGGAAAATGCTACTTCCTTGAGGTCGTCTGGATCCTATCATCTTTCCATTTTCTGCGTACATCCCTCAGTCTTTCAGAGAAGACTTGGATAAAGACATCCATTCAGGGCTGAGCACTCCAAGTCTCTCACTCCGTGCACACTGTCCAGTTGTGGGTCTCTGTGGTAATTCCCGTCTACTGCAAGATGGAGCTTCTCTGCTGAGAACTGAGTGGTGAACTGATCTATGGTAGAGCAGTGTGTCATTAGTCATTAGGGGACGCTTTACCATTATGTTCATTGAGTAGAATAACAGCAGGATTTCCCCTAGGCACATGACCTCTCCAGTCTCAAGTTCTTAGACTCTTTAACAAGTTTCAGCTCAAGGAGTGGACCTTAAATCTGATCTAAAAAAGGAGGAAGGAGAAGGAGAAGAAGAAGAGGAGGAGGAGGAGGAGGAGGAGGAGGAGGAGGAGGAGGAGGAGGAGGAGGAACAAAGAAGAAAAAGAAATAGTGGTGGTTGGACCTGCCTTGACTGAATGTACCAGGCTCTGCTGACTCCCCATGGGAGGCTTTTCAGAGGAGGGAATGGAGGTGGGTTTGGGGGTGAATGCTGGGGCGGGGAGGAGGGAAGAGAGGGTGCTCTGTGGTTGGTATGTGAAATGAATAAAAATGTCTTAATAAAGAAAAAAGATTTAAAAACAAAGAAGTAGTGGTGGGTGGTTAGTCCCTCACATTCTTGCCACTGTGGTACCACTGGGCATACCTTGTAGACAGGTCACTATTACAGCACACAGGGTTGATAGCTGGGTCACATTGGCAATTATTTTTCTCCTCTGATAGTGTATAAAACACTGTCTAGCACTGTGAATGCAAGCCAGTAGAGGCAAGGCTTTCAGTTGAGTACCAGTCAGATTTCCCCGAGTTCTGTGCCATAATTATGAGGTGTCTTCAGCAATAGGGTCTTAGAGAGTAACCAATAGCATTGGCAATAGCCTATAGTGTTCGAGGGGTCAATGGAACCTTCTTAGACAATGATTCAAAGAGATGAAACCCGTTTCTGGTACCGGGAGTTTTATGTGGTAGAATATGATGTCTAGTTGGGGTATTGTCTCCCCTACAATAATGGTAACTCCATTTAAATTCCCCTCACTGTGTATATATTTTAGGCAGCTTCTACAGTAGTAGGTTTTAATATGGCTTTTCAAAGGGCCTCTACCCTGCCCCCAAATTCCCCACCCCCTTTAATCTTCCTGTTTTAGTTTCCCTTCCATCCCTTTATAACATTATATTCCATTTCCCTTTACTCAGTAGTCCCCACTTCCCCCTATGGTCCCTCACTAGCTGCCTCCTCTGTGGTTGTTCTGAATGAAATACACATATCTAAAGCATAAAAGCTAACACACATGTAAGAGAAAACATGCAATGTTTGTCTTTCTGGGTCTGTGTTACCTCACTCAGAATAATTGTTTCTAGCCCCATCCATTTACCTGCAAATTTCATAATTTCAGTTTTCCTAATAGCTGAATAATATTACCTTGTATAAATGTATGACATTTTTGTTATCCATTCACACCACAGGTTCCCATAGTGCCTCATGTATTCATCAGTTGATGAACATCTTCGCTTTTTCCAATTCCTGGCAATTATGAATAGAGCGCCAATAAACATGGGTAAACAATTATCTCTGTAGTAGGATGAGAAGTCCCTGGGAAGTTCTTATAGGCTCCTGTACCCAGGCTGTACCCAGAATCAGTTCTATTTGGGCTGTATCAAAGCAAGAGGCATCTTTAGTTTTTAAGTTCCCAGGTGATTGGGAAAGCCACCAGAATTAAGAGCTGCTGCCCTGGGCCAGGGGTTCCTGATGGGTAATTCAGCCTCAGTAATGTCTGGTGATATGATTTCAGGACGTGGGCAGGAACAGTGCTAAGCATCCTGCAGGGCACATGACAAAAACTTACCCACATGAAAATAACAAGGTTGGGAAACTGCCTTAGTTAATGTGGTGGTTTGAAAGAAAATGACCCACAAAGGGAGTGGTACTATTAGGAGGTGTGGCTTTGTTGGAGTAGGTGTGGCCTTGTTGGAAGAAGTGTGTCACTGTGGGGGGTGAGCTTTGAGATCTCCTTTGCTCAAGCTACCCTCAGTGTGGTACACAGTTCACTTCCTGTTGCCAGTGGATCAAGATGTAGAACTTTCAGCTCCTTCTACAGCACCATGTCTGCCTGCATGTCACCATGTTCCTGCCATAATGATAATGGACTAAACCTCTGAAACTGTTACGCTAGCCCCAACTAAATATTTTCCTTTATAAGAGTTGCTGTGATCATTGTGTCTCTTCACAGCAATAGAAACCCTAATTAAGACAGTCATGCACTAGAAATGTTTTGTCTTGTTTTTGTTTTTGTTTTTATCATCAGTGTCACCAAAGGAACAGAAAGCCTAGACTTGCTTATGCTGTGGGACAACCCTTTTCTGACCAGTCTTGGTTTCTGACCCCGTCAGTAGAGAACTCAGACAGGGGTTCTTGAAAAGACCAATCACACACAGATATTTCTGAAGGCCTGTTATATACCAGCTAATGACCAAGTGTCACACCCATTGGGCAGTCAGAAATGCTAGAAACACCACAAGTTGTCCCATACTACCTCAGGTATTGAGGCCTCCCTCATGAGACCTCCCCTTCAAATACATAAATGCCATACTCAACAGTTAAGTCTGGATGGCAGACCAAGGCGTGGCCCCGGTATAAGCACATGTAGGAATTGTGGCCCTAACTTCAGGAGCTCTGGGCCTTTGAAACTCAGTGTCATTCTCACTGAATGGCCTGAATACCAGGACTGGTTCTAGTGGGCAGTAGGGAGCCAAGGAGGCTTTAGAGCAAGAGAGTAGAGTGACCTGCTTGGGCTTTGAAAAGAATTATGCTGGTGGCCATTCTCTCAGTAGTAATAAAAGCAAATGAAGAACAGCACTTAGGAGTTTGGCACAGGACAGGCACAATTAATTCAAAGTTCACCTGCTGCCAAAGGAGTGCATGTTGAGCAGAGGACAGCATGGTGTTTGTAAACCTGTAACCACAGCAACAGACTTGGCTTTAATGATGCTCTTCATGTTCACAGCTCTGTCTCCGACACTCAGCAGAGCCCTGATCCCAAGTTGGCAGCAGCTGGCATCTTGGTGGCTGCTCAGCCTGCTTTGTTACTCCAGCCTGTCTTGCCTCCAGTGCCAAGCTGCTGATGTGACCATGACTTCAAGTCCTGCCGCCTGGCCGACCTGTGGATGTCATTGTCACGGGGCACACCAGACACCCACAGGGGAGTCACCCTCAAATCTCCAGAGCATGGCCACAGCACTGTGACACCCACAAGGGTTCACAAAAGATGGGGCTTGGTTGGACTGGTACCATGGAGTTATGGAGAGAGTGCCCCACATTTTACAAGTTCCTGGGACAATCACCTCAGAAAGTATGTCATTTTGGGACTGCTTTTGAACCAAGGGTTACAATCTCTCAATGAATGCTCTAAGCAAGACCATCCTCTACTGGCATCATGTAATTCAACCTTAAGAAGTAGGTCTGGGATGAGAACTTATCCCGGGTACATGAATTGGATTTTTGGAGCCCATTCCCTATGGTGGGGTACCTTGCTCAGTCTTGATGCAGGGGAGAGGGTCTTGGTTCTGCCCCAACTTGGTATGCCAGATTGTGTTGACTACCCAAGGGAGGCCTTACCCCTATGAGGAGGGGATGGGGGTGGGGGGAGGGGGAGGTGTGAGGAGTGGGAGAAGGGGAAGGAGGGAGAGCTGTGGTTGGTATGTAAAATGAAAAAAATAAATAAATAAAAATTCCAGTGCCATGAAAAAAAAAAGTTTTCTGTTCATTTTACATACCAACCACAGATCCCCGGCTCAGCTGTTAAAGGCTAGGCTCAGAACCAAAAACATAAGAAAGAGATATCTTGATAGAGGGGCCATTATGGGGTTAGGGAGAAACCTGGTGCCAGGAAAATTCCCAGGAATCCACAAGGATGACCCCAGATAAGACTTCTAGCAATAATGGAGAGGGTGCCTGAACTGGCCTTTTCCTGTAATCAGATTGGTGACTACCCTAATTGTCATCATAGAACCTTCATCAAGTAGCTGATGGAAGCAGATGCAGAGATCCACAACCAAGCACTGGGCTGAGCTCCTGGAGTCCAGTTGAAGAGAGGGAAGAGGGATTATTAAGCAAGTGGGGGATCAAGATCATGATGGGGAAACCCACAGAGACAGCTGACCTGAGCTAGTGGGAGCTCAAGAACTCTGGACTAACAGCTAGGGAGCATGCAACCTAAGCCCTCTGCATGTGTGTGACAGTTGTGTAGCTTTGTCTCTTTATAAAACTCCTAGCAGTGAGTCAGCACCTGTCCCTGGCACTTAGCTGGCTTTGGGGAACCTGTTCCCCACGCTGAAATACCTTGCCCAGCCTTGACACAAGGGGAGGAGCTCCGTCCTGTCTCAACTTGATGTGCCATGCTTTGTTGAATCGCATGGGAGGCCTTACCCTCTCTGAGGAGTGGACTGGGGAGGGGTATAAAGAAGGAAGGGGGAGGGAAGGGGAGGAGGGAGGTGGAACTGTGGTTGGTATATAAAATAAATTTTAAAAATTAATAATTAAAAAAGAAAAAAGAAGAAGTAGGTCTGCCTTGTGCATTATCTCAGGAAGGTAGTGCTGCTGAGGAGGCCGGCCTTAATTGTACAGACCCCACTGAAGACAGGTGGTGGTGGCTGAGCTCTGCATCCCTCTATCCAAGGCTTAGGTCCCAGATCTGTCCCTTCCTTGCTCTGTGAGGTGAAGGAACTCAGGCAAATATTCTGTGCCTCAGTTTATTCGCCTTTCAGTCTGGACTCACCTGTCAAAGGCTTGATGACCTAGTTAAGGGGGCTAGAGAGATGACTCAGCACTTGCTGTTCTGGCAGAAGACCAGAGTGTGATTCCCAGCACCTACACGGAGCAGCTCACAACAGCTTTTGACTCTAGTTACAGGGGCTCCTCTTGCAGCCCTCATTATTAAAGATTTTATAGGATGAATATTATTATTCCTGGCCTCCTGCTAAGGAAATGGAACGTCTGAAGGGTTAAATTGCTTAAAATTATACAGTTACATTGTTAAAATTGTGTCTCCCCCGCCCCCAATCATTTTCTTTCTTTTTTCACTCATCTTTTATGGGGAAGGATTCTTTGGCATATGGAGCAGTAAGAAAACTTTTGTGAGCACTGAGCTCTTTCCTTAGCAGGTAGTCTCCACACTAGCCAGAGAAAGACTTCTCAAGTAGACGCCCAAGCTTTAACACTGGAGAGACCCTGTACTCCCACCCCACTAGTGCTGCCTACGACTTCTAGGACTGAATTTGATACTCACCACGCCCGCTGCCCCCCACACATACACACCACTCTAACATGGACTATGGACATGTGAGGTCAAGGTTGGGGGAGGGGAGAAAAGCAGCCTTAGTACCAGGCAGAGGAATGTGGAGAAGGAGGGTGAGGAACAAACCAAGAAGGGAGCTTCGGGAGCTTTAAAATACTTCGCCAAATTCTTCTGGGCTGGAGAGATGACTGCATGGTTCAGAGAGCCTGCCGTTCTTCTAGAGAGCGGAGTTTGATTCCCAGCCACCCACCTTGGATGGCTCACAACCTCCTCTAACTCCAGCTCCAAGCGGTCTGAAGCCTTCTTCTGCCTCTACGGTGCCCTGCACACACGTGACAAGACATATACAAACACATAAGTAAAAGTCAATCTTTAAAATATTATGACAAATTCAAAGGCCTGATGACCCTTGAATACAGACAATGGACTGGAAGCATGGGTGCCATGCAATGCCTGAGGCTAGGTTATAAAGATCTGTTCTTCAGGAAGGCAGCACTGGGTCATGAGGACATATTGGGGGTAGGGAGGAAGCCCACATTTAAAACAACTGAGGTGTCTCCCCTACAGTCTCTGAGCCATCTTAAAAGTTGAGGCCCAGATCTACACAAGCTGCTTTCGTTTCCTACCCTTAGAACTGTGAAATGATATGCTTTGTTTACAATACCAAATTTTATGGTAATTTTTTCCCAACACTAATTCAGGAACTTCCAGATACATAATCAGGGTGGCTTCTGTGCAGACTGCGGTATCTTGATGGGGACTGTGGAGAACTGCTTGCTTTCACAGACTCCTTGTATATGGCATGCAGGGTGGTGGCAACTTCCTTTCTGCCCTACAGGGTTTCACAGGCAGAGCCAAGAGGCAGCTCTGAGACTCGCACTTGAATCTTTTCATGCCACGGACTGTTCCCTCTCCTGGAGGCCACATCACTGGATGCCAAAATGCTAGAATAAGGTGACACTAAGGGGACATAAGGAAAGGACTAACAAACATAACTGTTTCTTTGAATCTCACAACAAAAATTGGGGAAGATGGTGATTTTCTTATTAACTTAATTATTTCAAACCCAATGGAAAGTGTTAGATCTCAAACACGGGACAAATGGCTAACTGAGGTACCTATTAACATATCAAAGCTGACATGGTCACCAGGTTCTCTCAGATCCCTCAGTCCCTGCCAGTTACAAGGTCCTCCTGACTGGCATACCACACCCCCTACCCTGAACTCTCCAGCCCAAGGGCTAGGCTGCCCGTCCCCCAACTGCTCTGATTCCAGCCATTTTGGCAATGCTGGTCCTTTTTTTTTGGCCATTTTGGCCTGTTGGCATCTTGACTGTTACTCCAGGCTCCTCCCTCTTCCTCTCCCATTTCCCCTCTCCCATCTCCTCACTTGGCCTGGCTCAGTTGGCTGATCATGTTCAGTCCGGACTCTTCCAGATGTCTCTGGCTATGCTCTCTCTCATATCTGCAATAAATCTTCTCCTCCACCCCTGAAGAACAGTCATGTCCTCCTTTTATTATTTATTTATTTTTATCATTCAGAAAGCAGGTGGTGTGCACACTTATAATCCCATCACTCAGGAAGCTGAAGCAGGAGGATTGCCAGGGAGAGGCCAGCCTAGGGTAGTGATACCCTTTCTTAAAACAAACAAATGGGACTGGGAAGACGTCGCAAATGGGTAAAGTACTCACAACCAAGCCCGATGACCTGAGTTTGATCCCCAGGAGCCACATGGCAGAGGAGAGAACCGACACCCCAAAGCTGTCCTCTGACTTCCACACTTGCCCCCCCCCCCCACACACACACAAATGAATGAATGTGATGATCAACTAAACAGCAAGCAAATGATGGAAACGTGATTAAGGTAAGGACCAAGATAAGGTCATGCTAGATGAAAGTCGGTCCTAGATCCAGTGAGATGTGAAGACAGAAGCAGAAATGGGAGAGACAAACTCACACATCAATGAATGGCAAAGACTGTCACTCCTGGGACCCAGGAAGGAGGCTCCGAAGGCTCAAAGGTAAGAAGAGTCAGCCACACCGACACTCATCTTTTATTTCCGGCTCCCAAACCTTGAGAACCGCTTTCTGTTATGTTCAGTTGAACCAACAGCAGCAACAAAGTACACCAAAGAAATTAAATTGATCACGAAAGATGTCATGATAGAAGCACTTTCATCAGAGCCTTAGGGAACTGAGATGCACCCTCCACGCCACACACACACCGAGTCTTCTCATGTGCAGTGAAATCCTTCTCAGTGCCAGGAGATCGGTTAGGCCATTTTACACAGGAAATGCAGCATCAGGACCAGATACAAAGTGGATATTCCAGTCAGATAGCCAGTGCTACAGATAGTAGATGGGATGCAGGCTTCTGGAGGATCTCCTGCAAGCTGGGGAAGGGATTTGAAAGGTAAGGGGGACATTTCTAGCAGGCACATAGTCATACTTGGGTCCATCACCGGGGGAATCAGAGCAGGAGGAAATACCTTCAGAATGTGGATCCCTAAAGAACCTGAAGTGGGAGCTAGGTGTGGCGGCAGACCAACTGTGATCTCAGCCCTCAGGAGTTGGAGACATGCGGGTCAAGAGTTCAAGGTCAGGCAGTCTGTCTCAAAAATTTAAAATTTAAAAAATAGAACCTGAAGCGAGCAATGCCTCAGTCCAATACTGTGATCTGGGACTCTCCTTGACATCTCAGACCCTGCAGGGAGTGAGAAGAGACTTCCGAGGTTGCCTGTGCCCATGGCAGGCAGCACCTCCACTTCCGTCACACAGCACATGCCCTCTTCATTAGGTGTTGGAGTCCCCTAGTGTCCCCCTGAAGCTCCTGGACTCAAGCTTCTCTCCTGAAGTTACTCAGGGGGTCCACACTCCATTCCTTCTCTCTCGATCCCCCTGAGTAATGCTCCTTCTGTTTTTAGGAACCGGCTCAAAAAGTCTGTCCTCCAAGTCCTCCTTGGATGACTCTTAATTCTGCCCAGCTTTGACTGGGATGGTGCTAGGGAAACCTTAGCAAGGAAGGGACAATTCTGCCCATACATGCCCGGAGCTCCCTTACTGACCCATCTTATCACCTCACTACTTCCGTCAGACTTTTGCCAGCCAGAAGGACCTGGTCAAATGCTGCTCTCCACTCCCTTCCCGCTCCCCTTCTCCCCGACCCACTGAGTCCAGTTCTCTAGACTGTTCAGTAAGTTAATTAATACCTCGAACTTCATGCACTGTGGCTTTCGGCCCAACCTTTACCACCCCATCATTAATGGTCCTTCAAAGGAAACTCTAGATCAACTTAAGAAATCTTCCTGCCACGCAGCAATGGACAGGGACCTTTGGCCTCCAAAAGAGCCACCTCTGAGAGGGTGGCTGCCCTTCAGGTGGGGTGGGCATTGCCTCGCCTACAGGGAGAACAAGATAATGCCTGGGGAGGTCTTAAGAACGCTTTGCTATTTTGTACTTTGGGACTCTCACTATTTTATAGCCCCTAATTGATAGTCCTCAAGGCTCCTGTAATCAACCACAGATTTCTTCAAGATTCTGCTAAAAGCCATACCTAAGCAAAACGTGTCTCTGTTAGCCTTGGATGACCTACCCTAACTGACACTGTCGTTAATAAACCCCATTCTTTTTTGTGGTCTATCAAGTCCCTTAGAGTTTTTTAAACTAAATTATAATTTAAAAGTAGCACTGTGATTAGAAACTGATGGGAGCGGGGAAATGTGGGAGAAAATCACATATCTAACAAAGGATTCATTCCCCAAATAAGCGAACACTACTCTAAGGTCAATCGTGGGAATACAAATAATCCAGTTAGAAAACAACCAGAAGACCTGAGTGGAAACTCCACCAATGTGGGTATCAGGGCAGCAAATAACCACATTAACGGATGTTCAACAACATCAGGCATTGGAAAATTCAAACCAAAACACTGGTGACACGGTATTCAGTGCTTTTCAGAAGGGCTATATTTCTAAATGCTAATAAAATTAAATGCTGACCGGGAGACAGAGATTTTTAGGTTATTTGCGCATTGCTAGAGAGAGCAGAAAATGGTAAGGTGCTCTGGAAATAAGTTGAATAGTTCTTGAAAACCTAATGGGGCTAGCTCAGCAGATGAGAGCACTTGCTGCTCTTGCAGAGGACCAGGGTTCAGTTCCCAGCACCCACAGGAGGCAACTGTAACTCAGAACCACCACTCCAGTCCCAGGAGCTCCAACACCCCCTCTGATCAGCAAGGGCACCTACATGCACGTGGTGCACATATGCACAGCAGGCATATGCATGAATAAACTACATAGATTGATATGTTAAATATAATTATTTATAACCACTTTATATATAATGACTAAAAACTAACGCCAAAACGTCCTTTAACTCTTAAAAGCCTAAACAAGCTGTGGTACATCGTGAGCTGGACTGTCACTCCGCAGTAAAATAACAACATGTGATTGTTACTTAAAAACAATTTGGATAGACTTAAGGGCATTCTACAGATTTTTAAAAGCCAGTGTCAGGGGTCTGAGGGATAGCTCAGTAGGCCTTGCCACCAAACTTCGTAATCCGAATTCTTTCTACTGGACCCACATGACAACAGAGAAATGATGCCAGCAAGTCATTCTTTGACCTCCACATCTATGCCATGGCACACTGAGAACAAGAGTATATGCACATGCACACGCACATACACACACACACACACACACACACACACACACACACACACACACGCACGCACACAAGCATGCGCACACGCACACATGCAGTATCTTTAAAGCCAATCATAGAAGTCAGGTTATATATGGTACATTTATATGGCACCATCTCCACAACAAATGTCAAAGTGGACACACCTGAAGTTGAAATAGGGGAGGGGCAGCAGAGGAGTAATATAAGAAAAGGCGCTGGGGAGACAGAGCACACGGTTATAGTGGGGATTATGCACCTGATTAAATACCATAAAATTATACCTAAAGATGTAAAAATGAGAGCATTCAGAAAACTGATGAAATCTAAGCTCTGTGATCCAGTTCACTGTACTCTGTACTAAGCAGGAAGCCAGCAGCTTCCTGGTTTTGATCATGCTGTGTACTTATAGAAGATGTCACCACCAGGGAAGCTGGTTGCGAAAATAAGAGAGCTTTGGGAATTCTTCATGTGAATTTTCATGTCTATAATTACTTCAAAATTATAAGAAGTTTTATGCACAACACTATAAATTTCTATGGTTAAACGGGGTTACGAAATAATTGTAAGTACTTGATAAAGTTTGAGAATGATTGTATTAAGAAATTAAGACTCAGGGAAGCTGGAGAGATGGCTCTGTCCAAAGTGCCTGCCACACAGGCACGAGGACCTGAGTCTGATCCCTAGTGCCAACATAAAAAGTCAGGTGTGGCAATGCAACTTGTAACCCCAGTGCTGGGGAGATGGAGATGGGCAGGGCCCTGCCACCCACTCTCCAGCCAGTCTAGTCTAACAGGGGAGTGCCAGGTCCCAGTGAGAGATCTTGTCTTAATAAACAAGGTGGATAGTTCCTGAGGAATGACTCCCAAAGTTGACCTCTGCCCTCCATGTACATGCACATACAACTGTATACATACACATGCACACACACCTTTTGTGCACATGAACAACACAAAGAAATGAAAAGTTATAAAATGAAAAAGAAAAAGAAGCATAAGAATAATAGGAGAAAGAAATTGCTAATACAAACAGTAATTAACAGGTATGCTAATGAGCAATGTTGAAAATACAACTATATAATAAACCCAAGAGTTAGATCTTCACAAATAAAGACAAGCCACTAGCTAACCAAATCAAGACAAGGCAGAAAAGTCTAAAGTACACAAAAAATTTAAACTAGGATGGGAAAGAGTACTCATAAAAGCCTAAGGAGACCAGTTCCCTTTATGGAATTGAGAACTCTGGCGAAGCACAAAGGTTTCTCACAAAATCAACAGGCCAAATGGTTTTGAATGCATATTCTTATTAAATCTTCAAGGACCAAAAAGGACTCTCACATACATGATGAGTTTATCCTTTTTATTTTTATATTCTTATTTTCCAACACCTTCCATAAAAATCCATTTTAATAGGATTAATATAGCATATTTTAAAATTATTTTTTATTTAGAATTACTGTGGTTGGGGGAGGTAGGATGGGTATCCATGCCACAATGCATGTGTGGAGGTCAAAGATGACTTTATTGAGGTCTCGCCTTTTTTGTGGGTTCCGGAGGTAGGGCTGGGTTGACAAGCCTCTCAAGAAGTGCTTTTACCTGCTAAGCCACCTCAGCCACCCTAGCATAACACTTGTTGGTGGTGCCACATCTTCATTTGTACAGTAGTACCACATTATAATGTCGTGGTCCCCACGATGCTCTAGTTTCGGTTATTCCTTCCCACATTATCCCTAGACCTCTTTTGTGATCTTTAGTAATCCTGTCAAGATTGCTCCATAAAGATCATGTAGTTTCTGCTTCTTCTGTTTATTCGTTTGTACATTTCTTGCCCTTGTGAACAATCCAGCTGTTTAGATTTCACTTTGGAAAGTTTAAGTCACAGCTGGCACAGGGCAATGCTGTTGTTTTGGTAGTGCCTCAGCTCTCTTATCTGTTGCTTTCCTGTTGCTATGATTTAAAAACAAAACAAAACAACAAACAAACAAAACCCCTCATGAGCAAGGCAACTTATAGAAGGAAAGGGTTTATTTGGATTTACAGTTCCAAAGGGATGAGAGTCCATCACAGCAGGGAGGAGAGCAACAAGCAGCAGGCAAAGTGGCCAGAACAGCCAACTGTGTGTATGTTCACATCCTCCACCATAAGCTTGAAGCAGAGAGAGCAATTGGAAGTGGCATGAGGCTTTGAACTCTCAATGCCCTACTTCTAGTGACCTACTTCCTCCTACAAGGCTGCACCTCCTAAACCCCAAACAGTGCCACCAACTGGGAGACAGGTGTTCCAACACCAGAGTCTATGGGGGACATTTCTCATTCAAACCACCACACTTATCCATACAGTTTTCACAGATTCAGGGTAGATTCGGATTGTTTCCTAGGTAAATAATCATATAACATTGAATCCTGATGATTTTAAGTCTTCAATAATAATGCATAAAGTAATCTAGAAAAACAAAATAAAATTTTGTAAATGGTAAAAAAAATTATCTATTTTCAAAGAAGTCACCAAATAGCAAGTCCTGTAGTGGGAAATTTTCCTGTGTCCCACTCAGCCAGCAGTCAGAACGAATCTCTCCCACTCACATCCCCCAAGTAAACACAGAGGCTTATATTAATTATAACTGCTTGGTCATTAGCTCAGGCTTATTACTGACTAGCTCTCTCTTTGGAAGCGAAGTGTCAGTGAGGTGAGGTTGGCTTGTGGCTTGTCCTATTCCTCTGATCTCTCAGCTTTAACCCCAATTTCTGGTTCCATGTTTTTTATTAATAAGTCTGTTTAGCAATTCATATATAATGTCCACCTTACAAAATTGAATGAATATATTTTGTAGAGGAAAACTATTGAGTTATATCATAGTTCTTGTATATAGCAAGTATATCATGTATCACAGACACAAGGGATTCAGGAAATCAGGAGTAACTTTAAATGTTTCTGTTCAAGAGAAGATCAGATGGATATGTACTGGAAAACACTGGCTAAACATAACTTGATTCAGTTTTGTCTTTTAAAGAAAAGGGTTTGTTGTCAACTAACACTTCAAACAACAATTGAAAAAACACTTTTGATGAATACCATCATGTAAAATACTGTTAAGACCCACATAACTGCAGGAAAGATTAACAGAACAATTTTATAAGACCTCTATCTAGTGGTTTTTTTTTTCTTAAAAGTAAAATACATGCAGTAATGAGGCATTGATGAATTCCTAAGAAGAGCATCTAAAGCGTGTGGCTTCTTTAATGTTTATGCTAATAACATCTCACTGGCACACATTTGGTTCTAGGGAAGAGAGAGGGTGTTTTCTGATTTGACGGCTTCTTCCATTCAGCCTTCCAAACCTATTTATTTTGAGCGTCTCTTTTTATAAGGTAAAAGATAAATCTATGTGATTTTTCCAGGAATCCTCTGGGAAATCTTAAAGCCTGTTTTAGGTTTAATAGATGCTCTGCAAGCTCTATTTAATTTTCTTCTATATCTCATGCCTGATTTGTGGAAGGCAAAAATCAGATGTTGTCAGAGAAGATTTGAACCCTTGATTAAGAGAGGTAATGGGTGCCCAAGACGCAGTGTCTGGTTGCCTATTGACTCAAAGTGACAAGAAGATGTTTAAAAATAAACAAGGCAATGGGATTGGAAAGAGCCTTGCTTCTTTTGCATGAGGAACCCCTCCCTTCTCTTCCTTCCTACTTCCCTCTTCCTTAATCATTTCTTTTCCTCCTCTCCCTCCCTTCTCCCTTTTTACATTAAAGGCATTAAATCAGAACACAGACTGTAAAATTGCTGAGGTCAGCTGCAGGATCTTTGTTTTCTAGGCAGATTATGCAAGGTAGATAGAGTGACCAATTGCTCTGGCTTTCTCAGGACAATGCTGGTTCTCACACTGAATGTTCTAGATCTGGAAAATTGTTGTCACAGGCAAATCAGAAAAGTTGGTCACCACAGAAATAACTACCATTAAGAACAAAGAAAAGGGAGCAGGAGAGATGGCTTAGTGGCTAAGAGCACTGACTGCTCTTCCAGAAGACCTAGATTCAATTCCCAGCATCTACATGGCAGCTCACAACTGTCTGTAATTCCACTTCCAGGGGATCTGGCACTCTCACACAGACATCCATGCAGGCAAAACACTGATGCACATAAAAATAAATAAATCTTAAAAACAAAGAAAAATCCCACAATGATGACTATGACCGTGTATGCTAGCCTAAAAAAAAAAAATTAAAAAGCAAGCAAACAAACACAAAACCATTCACATGGTAGTAGTAGGTGGAGATATTAATTAGTAAAGCAAGAAAGTAGCCTATCAGAACTAAGTAAATTCAGCAAAAACATTAACATTATTTTTTGCAGTGTTGGTTGGGGACAGAATCCAGAGCCTTGCTCATGCTAGGCAAATGTCCTGTTAACCCTCCAGCACCTTTAAGAGCTTATAATACTAAGCTTTAGGATTTTCAAATTTATTGTTAAACCATAGTAAGTTAAAGTGACGTTTTGTCCTTTGTGATTCTGTTTTGTCCTCTGATGACATTTTAATTCTGATGCAGGTCTAGGATACAAGTTCAAAGCTAAATTTTAAATAAACAAGATATTATTTAAGGCAACATGGTACATAGTCATCCTTGCTATCTTCAGATGAATCTCTCATTTTAATATAGTAAATAGTAGTTGTTACCATGTAAACAAGAGCTCTTTCAAGTCCTCAATGATTGCACAGGGGCCTGAAACTTTGATTCTTTTGGTATCTTTTCTAGATTATTTCACCTAAGAAATGCAAAAAATTTGAAGAATTTAAATTGTCATTTGAGGTTATATAATTACTTATTTACCTAAAAAAAAAAAATCAGAATCAAACCCCAATCTGTGTGAAGTGATGAGAGAGTTTATAACATTTTCCTGCTGTAAGAACAATCTACCACATCAACATCATTGCCTTGTGCCAGCTGTCATTACCAGAAGTGTAATCTGAACAGCTGGCATTGTTCACAAGGGTGAGATATCCACAAAGAAAGGAACAGAAGCAAAACCCACATCTGATTTGACGGAGACATCTTAACACTTTATTAAAGAAGTTGGAGGAGGACCGAGGAGTGGGGAGGCATTCCATATTTGATCACATAACATGGTAAAGGTTTCTATTCATACCCATTCATCTATAAACTGTATTTACTCCCAAATGATGGCCCTGCTCTACAGTTTACATGAAATAATAATGACCCGTGAGTAGATATGTCTTTGTAAAGAGTGGTGTAGAGGAAGATTTGTCTTATTAGAGATTAAGATACGCTGCTAAAGCAAAGGGACAAATACTCTGATACTCGGTACTGACATGGGTGCAGATATGTGGAGCAGTGAGCTGGTCAGGGAAGCCAGAGACAGACCCTTGTGGATGTAGAAAGTTAACGTACGGTAGACGTGACTCTGCAAAGCAAAGGGGAAGGACAGAGAGCAGAAAATTAGTTCACTAACCAGTGAAAAGAAAATCAGACACCCTCATAATACCCCACACAGAATGTGCATGCTGGGTGAATTAAAGGCTTGAATAGAAATGGCAAACTAAAAAAGTTTGGAGCAAAACAGTGTCTATTTGAAGACCTGAAGGGAAAAGACTTAAAACTTCAAAAGCACAAGCCATCAAACAAAATATGACATTTATTGCATATAACTAATGATTTCTGCTCAACAGGTGATACAACCACAGGGTTGATTCATAACAGGCAACTGACCCATCTAAAACAGGAAGTGAATTCTATTTAGAATACACATAGAATTGATAAAAATAATAACCTTAGTCTTTAAAAGACACTAAGGAAGTAGGTTGTGGTGCACATTTTAAATCTCAACACTTAGGAGGCCGAGGCAAGCAGATCCTTGTGAGATCCAGGCCAACTTGGTCTACATAATGAATTCCGGGCCATCCAGGGCTATATAGAAAGAAATCATCTTAAAAAACAAAACATAATAAAAAAGTAAAGGACATTATCTTCATACCAATACCAAGACAGAAGAGAAAATACTTTTAAAAAATCTAAAAAAAATTTAGGGAGCGCTGTCAGGGAAATATGAACTGGACAATAAAGATTTAAAATATCCTATCCTTTGAGTTCTGATGTAGGGACACAAGTAAGGGTGACCACAGCAACAAAAGGTCTAAAAGGCCTGTGAAGACGTCAGTAGTGTCACAAGGGCTGATTCAAGAGCCCAGGAGAGCAGCTGCATGCCCTCAGATGTCTCCCTACCAGCGGGGCTCCCAGGGGCGTCGCAACCACTGGAACTAATTACAACTCTTAACTGGTGCAACGAACTCTTATTTCACAAAATAAAGAGAGGGGATAAGTCAGATCTCGTTTCAGCAGATTAACAAAGCTTGTGACATGATTCTTGCAGGCCTACGGGCCGCCGTGTGGCAAAAAGACAGGAGGTTGTTAGCCTGAACCATTGTTGTAGCGTTTACTTTTTCTCCTACAGAGACAAGCAAAAGCACTTTCGATAAGCAATAGGTCAGTGCTCTGCTCTGCCCAGTGAGGCCCTGTGTGACTACTGACCACACCATAGTTGATCTAATTAAACATCAATTAAGATGATCGTAACGAAGATCTTAGAAATCATCTTCAAGCTGACATGCTACACACACACAATGACTGTTGCAGTAAAGTATCTTAAAAATGATTTGATTCGGAAATTTATATTTTTCTTCATTTTAAACACTGTGTCAACATTAGTTTATTTGATAAATTAAAAATTGGGAAAATACACCAAGGGGAATAAGCTACTTACTTATATTGTGATAATGTGGTAAATGAGAGAAAAGCAGTTTGTTTTCATTAAAATGGTATTAGTAAACTATTCTCAGCTGTCAAACATTTACTTTAGTTGTGTGAATTCAGATTCATAAAAGGTGTCTGAGCCAGGTCTGGGGACACACATTCCTGTAATAGTTACACTCAGTAGGGTTCCAGCAAAATTGAGACCAGCCTGGTCTACACAGCAAGTTCCAGCCCAGCCAAGGCTATGTAGTAAGACCCTGTCTCAAAATCAAACAAAATTCCTGAGTTAGCCAGAAAGAAAAATAGCACATTGTCATGACACCCTAAAGAATTCAATGATTAATATTCGGGATTTTATATAGGCAATTATTTGTTTTATAAACCAACCAAAAAGAGCAATTGTAGTTTTAAATACTTCAGAATTTAATAGGAATACATAGACACTTGTTGAGAAGAAACAGCATCTCCTAATTACAGATAGAGAGCCAATGGCGTTATTTCTACAATTACAACCACAACCTGGGTCACACAAGAGACATGAATTAAAAATGAAAGCAAAATACTTTGGCTAGCAGTTATGAAAGAGTCGTTCTCATTTTCACAGTGGACATGGCATTTTTAATAGATTTGCATTCAAAATTGACAACCATGTAATTTACACAAAGTAACAAAACAAAACAAAGACTTAAACCTTTCACTAAATTCTCTGTCTCATCCGGTAGAGGCCAGCTCCTGCCTAGCTGGCTACACCGTAAAGCTAAATACTCAGTTCTGTCTTAGGGGAGATACAACGCCTTGAATACATAGCCGAGCCAAAACCAAAACCAAACAAGAAATGAACTGAGGGGCAAGTCCCACTGACTCTACGCTGCAAAAGCCAAGATTTAGTGCCAGTCCGAATTCTCTCAAAGCCAAACAAGGGGCGGTGTCGGGGAGGGTGTCTTTTAAGCTGTTCAGGAGATGGACTCTCTGGGTACATAGTTCCCCAGGATCTATCGGTTTACAAGGCAAAATCATAAGCATACAAATATGAAGTGAATGCTTGATGAAGATTTCAGCTTAGCTCATTCATTAATAAGGAAACCTGTAGTGTGCTCACCAAGTGATTTAAAGGAAGACTTAACTTACAGAGACTTCTATTCCTTACCCAAAAAGCTGTTGACATTGTCATGGTAAGGAACCATTTTTATAGCTATAAACCAGAAATATCTACATTATGAACAGTTCTGGATTTCCACAGATTTTGGGTAGTTGTTTCCTCCAAACTGGAACATTCCCTTGAGGAATCTTAAACTTTGGAACTACATAGAACTTACTAGATTCAAGAACCTCAGAAAGCTGTAAGACTCTAAGGTCCCTGTCCAAGGTTGTATGAGCAAGGAGCAACTGATGAGGAAGAGGTAACTCAGGCAGAGCTGTCTCCAAGTTGCACAGGCAACTCCAGTAATGCGGCTTTCTTGAATCATCACCCACAACGGGTGGGGCTCTCACAGCCACCTTTGAGTCACACATGCTCCTGTAAGTAACCCATCACCCATGTTCCTGTAAACTCCAAGAAACTCATTGGTTCACCAAGCTAGACTTTGGTGGGATCATTCTTTGTCTGTTGTTGGGGCCCTATGTGGAATAAATAGACATTTGTTAACATCTTTCCAAGAAAGATCATGCAAAGCAATTGTATCCCAAAGAGATGAACAGAACCAAAGAGGAGTTAGAGAGGACTGGTTACATGGCCCCTGTAATGGGTGATAAGACAAACAACTGGGGCTGATCCATCTGAGAGTAGAGCATCTGTTGGAGAAATTCCAACATGGCTACCTTTCCTGGTGTGCCATGAGATGGCATGTCTCCTTGCTGTAGTGGCAGTTGCATGCTCCTGGCTGCCAGGAATAAGACATGCCACTGAGACTGAGCTGCCTTGGAGTGAAGCATCCTTGGAGGTAATTCCAGAGTGTCTATCTTCCTCTGCATAGTATGATATGGCTTGCCTCCTTAAAGAATGAGGTCTAGCATGAGGGTATGGACATGCCCCCAAACAGATGACAGACTAGAGAATATATTACAGTCACTGAAAGTAGCACACATAGGGGACTTGTTTGTAAACAGCAGTCATAGCAATTGCATGGCCTTGGCTGTGGGAGAGAAGGCATCCACCTGAGGCTCAGCTGTCTTCTCAGAAGGACCTTGTCATTCAGGGAAGAACTACAGTGAGAAAGAGACATTCAGATGCTACACACACACACACACACACACACACACACACACACACACACACACATTATCCTCTGACTTGGCAAGAAAGTGGAAAATGGAGAGGATGAGATGTAGTCTGAACACTTCTCACAGATGGCGAGATACATGGGAAAGAGAAAACAAATTAGATATGTGCTAAAGTGCCTTTCCATGATCCAAAGACTTGAATCCCATAGGAAGAACTAGACAGAGGATGGAGACAATAAGGTAAGAGTGATGAAAGACACCCATTAGGTCTGACCTTTTAGTTTTGCTGAG